>CAIGQZ010001455.1:2254307-2280359 GCA_903798205.1 Danio tinwini | reverse complement strand
GTGTGTGTGTGTGTGTGTGTGTGTGTGTGTGTGTGTGTGTGTGTGTGCCGGCGCTTACCGGAGCACTTCACGTGATTTACTAACTGTGCATTCACACAGGGCTTCAGCATCAACACTTCACCAAGGGCATATCTAAGATTGGGGCTGACTCGATCATCATAGCAGCAAGCCAATAAAATTAGTCCGCAATCAGCTACTGTCTGACCTGGGGTCTAGATAAGGCATTTTAGCAATAATTTTTTTACACAGTTGGCATTAAGAAGGACCATCTAAACGTTATCTGACTAACATCTAGCTGCTAAATGTGTCTGGAAAAATATTGAAGGCTTTGATTTTCATTAACAGCGCAGATGGGAATGTGTCTGAATGTTCTGATTGGTCAGAGTAGACGTCTCGCATCACGCATTCTAATCATGAACGGGCTCTTTCCGGCAGTTTTCTTTCTGTGTTCACACAGAGCAGCATTCTGGCAAATTACCGGTAATGTTACAACTTCTCTTTCTGGAAAATTGCCTTAACGAATTTACCAGTATTTTCAAAAAGGACCTGTTCACACATGATCCCTTTGAATGATCTGTATGCGTGAAAGGGGCTATAGTATGCAATATTTCATGCAAGCAAGCATCGCTGGTCTCTGCTGATATCTCTATGGAGATACGCACTTTGTCTAACATAAGCGTAGTTGCTGACAGACCAGTGGAGTACAGTAGTACCTAATACTGTCAGTTTCCCCAAAGATGGCATTGGGGTAAAATTTGTTTTATATTCACAGATTTAGACTTTCTCCTTAATTTAATTTCAGAAAAGTATTGTTTGTAAATTCTAAAACAGGAAATCAAAGTACAATATTGTTTACAGTCAAACAAATAGTGCTAATGCTGTTTTGTAATCATACTTGGATGTTATTTCAGACAGAATATTCCAAGAAGTGTGGTAACAATATAGAGACGGTGTCACAAGATGAACGACAAATGAACGAATGTGTTAATATCAAACCAACATTACATCAGTAAAGCTGGCTACACAGAAGAGCAATATTTATTTGTTCTTTTATTCACTTAAATAAAATCTGAAAAAGGAGTGTTAAAACCATAAATATCCTGTTGTCTTTTTACATTATATTTACGTTACCAACGACTGACACTAGCGACAACGACTGACACTAGCTTCCTTTTGAAAGCGCTTTCTCCTTTACACAGCACTTGTTTAAATGACCTCATTTTAAGCTTTAACACCTGAAAGAATGCTTAACTGAATATCTTTTGTTTGAACTACATTATTGATACTGTAAAAGTACCATATGAAATTGAAGTTACTTGATCACATTATGCAAAGTTTTCAGTTTCAGTTTCCCATTCATGAAAGAACACAATCTACATAAGCTTTGCATGACTAACATGGTTTTAAAACATTGATACCTGTCAAAAAATAAATAAATACAGCAAACATGGTGTAATCCAGATCGCTGTTTTGAACAGCATATGTCCCACCAGCGTGCATTTTTTGATCAACTTTGAATGATTGATTTAGAATTTAGAAAATTTTACATTTTTTGGCAGAAGCTCTTTCAAAAACAATCTTTTTTTTTTGGACACAAGGCCACGCTGGTCTTTCAGAATGAGTGAATGCACAAATGACATACTATCTTTGTGAAAACGGTGCGCAGATATACAAATCTACATTTGTTGACATTATTGTAAGTTTTGGCCTGACATTTTTACTTGGCCGAATATTTTTTAGCATAGTTAAAATTTTTTAGCATAGGTAGCATGATCACCTCACAGCAAGAAGGTCGCTTGGCATTTTAGTTGGCATTTCTGTGTGGAGTTTGCATGTTTTCCCTGTGTTCACATGGGTTTCCTCCAGGTGCTCTGGTTTCCTCCACAGCCCAAAGACATGCGCTATAGGTGAATTGAATAAGCTAAAATGGTTTGTGTATCTGTGTGAATGCAAGAATGTATGGGTATTTTCCGGTGTTGGGTTGTGGCTGGAAGGGCATCCGCTGCGTAAAACATATGCTGGATAAGTTGGCGATTCATTGCACTGTGGCGACCTCTCATAAATAAAGGAACTAAGCTGAAAAGAAAATGAATGGAGTAATTTTGAGTATTTGCTTAGTTTCAATTAATTTCAATGATGTGTTTTTTCTGACCACAGTTTACATGTGTCGCGCGTCTCACGTGGACGATTGTAATAACAAAGCCTCGTCGGTGTGGTCGCATTAAAAATAATGAATTCTGACTGAGAAACTAGACTTAGTATTGGTTTCATACTGATTACTATATTAAACAAAATTGGTTTTCAACATGCATTTGATTCATTTAAAAGTAGACACTTCAAGCCTTCTATAGATATATGTCTCATGTCAATGTGTTTTGTTTTCGCCAAGTTTCAGTGCATTTACTGACACATTTCCAAAAACAGTTTGCGGAGAGACAAAAGAATGAATGCGTACACTGTTTATTTTCCTTATTTTACTAAATCACACACTGTTGTTGTTATTGTGAGTGTACACAAACAAGTAGACACCTAACAGATTGATGCATTGCTCATATCTATACGATCAAAACTGAAAGTGTAATTTAAGTTCTATTCAGCGTTACCAGGAGAAGACGCCTCAAACCGCGTATATGCGGTCTTCGGCCCCTGAGGGTTAAAGACTATTACAAGAAAACATTGTAGAATTCCATGGTGTGCAAGTTGCCACCTTATTTATGCCACTTTGCGATCACAGTTTCTGCTAGTAAAATTATGAAATCAAATATTTGTTGTTGTTGTTGTAGATGAAAAGGTAGAAATACCACCAAAACAGTGAAACCCCACATTCATATTGCTTTTTTTTATCTCTTCTGGCCTAAATCTGCACATTTACTCCACATTATACTGTCAGATTTTGAACAGAAACTCTCTCATCTTTAACAACTGTAAAATTGCCACTGGAACACATGAAAATGTTTGCAACTTTGATAACACTTTTAACATGACAACAAAGTCCTCTGTCTACAGTTGTTGCATCTTAGCCCTGAGATTCACTTGACTTTCTCTTGTCAGAGCAAGCAGCATGCCAAAAACCCACAACTGGCAGTTGAACAGCTGCTCAGATGGCCAATATGTACCCCATTGCTGAAGGCAATGCTTGCATCTGTTATTACATGCACTGCTGCTTTGCAGGTTTGATGCTGAGAACACCATGTTTAAAGGCATGTTTCACCTTTAAGGAATGTCTAAAAGCTTGAGTTCTCTAAAACTAAGAAATTATGCCAGCATAAATTCTTTACTTTGTGCTATTTTACTATTGTCAAAAGTTTTAATCCATAGGTTTTAAAGTAAGCGGTAACTAGAAGTTGCTGAGACGTTTATTTCAGTATGTTCATGTACTTTTCAGTTGAAATGGAATAATGAATGAGTCAACTGGATTAACTTACACAGATTAATTATTCAATTCAATTCAATTCATCTTTATTTGTATAGCGCTTATACAATGTAGATTGTGTCAAAGCAGCTTCACATGGAAGTTTATAGTGAATTGAAAAGTGTCAGTTCAGTTTTCAGTGTTTAAGTTCAGTTTAGTTTAGTTTAGCTCAGTTCAGTGTGGTTTAATAATCACTACTGAGAGTCCAAACACTGAGGAGCAATTCCATTGATGCGCAGCTCTACAGATCCCGAACCATGCAAGCCAGTGGCGACAGCGGCGAGGAAAAAACTTCACCAATTGGCGAAAGTGAAGAATTTAAAAAACCTCGAGAGAAACCAGGCTCAGTTGGGCACGACCATTTCTCCTATGGCCAAACGTCTTGTGCAGAGCTGCAGTCTAGGCGCAGTAGCTGGACCTCCGCGAAGACACGTCTGTCCTTGGAGCATCAGAGGAATCAGTCTTATGCTCTCCATCATGACCACCACAGCAGCAGGTCAGGATACGGCCTGGTCCGGGAGCCTTGGGATCGTCTCGTCGCTGGTCTTGGATCGCATCAGTGGCACTGCATAGTCTGAGGGCCTCGAGATGAGTACCCCCAGGTGGAAATACAGAATAAGGAGAATAATTAGCGTAGCTGCTGTTCATAGTGTATATAAACAAGAAGCAAAATCGTGTGTGGGGCACATCATGCGTCACACCGCTATGTAATGCACTAAGTGTATGCTTTGCTAAAAAGATAGGTCTTTAATCTAGTTTTGAAAAGTGAGAGTGTGTCTGAGCCTCGGACATTATCAGGAAGGCTATTCCAGAGTTTAGGGGCCATAAATGAGAAGGCTCGACCTCCTTTACTCGATTTAGCTATTCTAGGTACTACAAGAAGGCCTGAGTTTTGAGATCTTAAAGAGCGGGTTGGATTGTAGCGAGACAAGAGGTTGGTTAGATAAACAGGAGCTAGGTTATTTAAGGCTTTATAGGTAAGAAGCAATATTTTAAATTCAATACGAAACTTAACAGGCAGCCAGTGTAAGGAGGATAAAATTGGGGTGATATGATCATATTTTCTAGACCTGGTAAGAACTCTGGCAGCTGCATTTTGTACTAGCTGAAGTTTGTTAATAGAGGATGCTGGGCAACCAGCAAACAGAGAATTACAGTAATCCAGCCTAGAAGTCATGAAAGCATGAACTAGCTTTTCTGCATCTGAGATGGATAGCATATTTCGCAATTTAGCAATATTTCTTAGATGAAAGAAGGCAGTTTTTGTGACATGGGATATATTTAAAGGTTAAATTGCTGTCTAATATGACACCCAGATCTTTTATAGTAGAGCTAACGCTAACTTTGTATCCCTCTTATTGCAGGTCGAGTTGTGAAAACTGCTGTGTACAGGATTTAGGCCCAATAAGTAATAATTCTGTTTTGTCTGAGTTTAAGAGAAGAAAACCTTAAAGAATAACAGTGTGCACAAGCAAAATAAACATTGTAAATTTTGATTTCACACAGACTTTAATATGGAGCTGGACTACCCTTTGCAGCTATTCCACTTATGTGTGTTTATGGGAATTTTTATTATCATTATTATTTATTTTTTTAAGCATTTTTAAAAGCACATGTGTGAGGTCATGTTGTATGAAAACACCTGACTTGCAGTCTGTGATCTTATTCATCCCATAGGTGTTGTATCAGGTTAATGTGAGGACCCAAATTCCAACAGCACATTCTTCTGTATTTTAAAAAAGTATTGTTTTTCCAGAAATATCCATATTTGAAACATTATGATGTGACAAACATGCAAAAAAAAAAAAAAATTTTAATTAAATAAAATTTGTATAAATGTGTGTATGTGTGTACATGCATGCATGTGGTAATTTTTGTGTTTCTGTATGCATACTGTATGTGCATTTGTGTATTTGTATGTGTGTATTTGTATATGCATGTTTATTTATGTGTTTGGTTGCATATTTCTGTCATTTTACAGAAACATGCATTTTTTAGTTCCTAGACAGAATAAAAGCAAATTTACACTTGTAAAAAAACAACATGTTTTTTAGACAATTACACCTTTTTGAATCGTCAATGTGACAAATAATTATGTCAAATTCCAAACACTACAAAACTGCTTGTCCCCACAGCCATGTACAAAAGGAAGGTGCTTTATTTAGAGGTAAAAAGCAAGATTTTTACAATCCAAAATAGAAGAATGTATTTGTCTATACACTAATGTAACAATCATATATATGATGTTTATCCCATGATTTCATGTGAAGCTTTTATTTAGCATCAGTGGTGCAATTTTCATTTTTTTGTAAAGCAATTGTAAAAAAAAAAAAATACAAATGGACTCATTTACTTAATTTAATGAGTATACCATCATTTGTCAACATGTGGTAAGATTCCTTGCAGCAGACATTTTGTTAAGGGTATTTTTTATGAAAATTGTCAGTGGTGTTACTTTTCTTATTGGTAACAGTAACACCACTGAAGATCTTGTGTTTCTCACTGTTGATTCATCACAGTGTCACTAGTGTTACTGTTTTTCCCCAGTCACTTAAAAAATGTTGACATGCATAATAATGTAAAAGATAATAATTTTACTTCAGTTGAATTCTGCTACCACTGTGTGTGTGTGTGTGTGCGTGCATGCGTGTGTGCAGCTAAAGCATTTTTATCAAATGCTGTTGCAAAAGTTTTATCAAATTGTCATTATGGGGTATTGCGTGTAGAATTTTGAGAAAATAAATGAATTTAATCCATTTTGGAATAAGGCTGTAACATAAAAAAATGTGGAAAAAGTAAAGCGCTATGAATACTTTCCAGATGTACTGTTTATTATAGTACTTTAAATATCCAGTAGGTCAAAAACACAAGTAAAACCACATAGTAATGCAAAAATATATGTTTTGATGGGCCAAATCTCTTTTTATTTTTGACGTCAGTTGCAGGCTGGCAGTTTGAGAACCCTGGTCTATAGCATCTGCCTCTCTTGTTGCATATCAAAATTAGGGATTTTTCATGTTCAACATCCTAACAAGCACAAGAAAAATCTTTTAGTTGAAACAACGACCATTTAAAAAAATAGGATAGGTAATCTACGAATTAAACAAATCCAATGATTGAACTTTGCATAATAAAGATAATAATCACTCCACACCAAACTGAGGCTTTCATTCTATTTATAAACTATAAAAATGTATGTAAAGTAATCAGGGCTTAATTTTTGCTGAAACACGCTGGATCCGGCACCTCTGAAATCTGATCCGGCACCTCATTTTACAGATCCCCCTCCTCAACCGCCCTCCTACCCTGTCCGCTGTTCACTTTCACTTTGTTTCGCGACTCCCCAACCCTCTTCACCCTCTTTACCTCTACCCCGCTCAGTTTCGTCTGCGACACCCCTCCATCCTCGGGTAACATGCCAGATCCGTTACCCCGATCTGTTTCAGGACCTCGCAATTTCACAAATTAAGCACTGAAAGTAATGCAATGTATGTAAAAAAAAAACCTAAATTATTATACTGTATGCTATTGTATTATACTGTATGAATTAAAAACTTACATATAGCACCTTTAATTCACAGGTCAATTTGGATATATTTGGACTATTTTTATTATTCTTTTATACTGTCTTTTACTATAGTTTTTACAGTATTAAACATTGCAATATTTTTAAGATCTTAATAGGTTATTTACAAAAGGATAGCAAACTGCTGCTTTTATCTTCTGATAATAAGTCATTAATAGTATAATAATAATAATAATAAAAATAATTTATATTTAATGAATTTATTCATGTATTATAAGTTGGTTATATATGATACTTTTTTAGACTTTTCTTAGCTGGTTCAAATTTGTATATTTGGGGCTGGAGCTCACTAATATTAGTTTAATAAAATTCCAACTTATGCTGAAATATAATTGGCTAAACTGCCATTGAGCGGGTTAAAGGGACAAAAAGACAGACATTCCAACACGGAACACACATTTTCAAAGCAGAATAACTGACTTTAGCATTGTTCATTCATTCATTTTCTTTTTGACTTAGTCCCTTTATTTATCTGACTGGGGTCTCCACAGCGGAATAAACTGCCAACTTATCCAGCATATGTTTTACACAGTGGATGCCCTTTCAGCTGCAACCCATAACTGGGAAGACTTAAGCATTGTTTTTCAGATAAACAAATATGTTCGCTTAGCATGTTTCTTAAATATCTGCACACATATTATGGTATTTTTATGCTTTAGAACAGGGGTTCTCAGCCTTTTTCTTTGGCCAAACCTCCTTCTCCAAAATTTTTTTTATTAATTTTTTCAATATAAAATGTAATATATAATAAATGGATTTTTTTTTTTTAACTACCAGACCGATTAAAAGCACCTTTATTCTTTTATTCAGTTATTCTTTACAACTGCAGAGTAATTGGGCCTTTTCTTCAATAAACTTGACAGGACAATAGGAGATGGCAAAAAAAAACAACAACTGCTGCTTTGAATTGAACTGACTACTATTAATTTATTGATCTACTATTCATATCCATTAAAAATAAACAAAGAAATGTAAAATACAGTAAAAACATTCTAAGTCTGTTGAAACACATCGATCTGAAGGAGGTTGGGTTTGCAGCTGGATATTATTGAAGTTCGCTGACATGAATAGTGAACAGCTGTTCACTACTGAAACACCACTGAGTCTCACTAGATCCTCCTCTACTGTCATGGGTCCATTATAAAACATATACAGTAGCATAGTTTGTGAATCCTTGGACTTGTGCTACTCTGATACAGTACACAGTCACAGACGTGAAGCACTTGCAAACTGGTTATAATAACTCTAAGCATCATTACTTTTACATTTGCATGACAGTTTGCTTTATACACCTAAGAAATGTAGTCCTAGATGGCAGTTTAAGCCACAGAAAGCTATTGATATTTTTTCGGACAATGGAGATCTCCTTTATTATGTGGATAAATATCTTAAATTAGTACTATTGCTTTTTTTTAAAGAAATTACTATCTTGGAGGGAAACCGGAGAACACGCAAACTCTACATTGAAATAACAACTGTATTGTATCGTATATGTATTGTATCGTACTGTATTGTATAACAATTGTATCCTGAAGGCAGTGCTGTGTATCAGTATGATAATGCACCTACTGTTTAGACACAGCGAGACTGGTGACAGAATAGTTTTAGACAGAAGCTTGATGAACATGAAAGTAAAGTTGAACATGTCTCATGACCTGCACCATCACAAAACACTAAAGCAAAATGTTATTGAGCCACTTTGGGGTGTTTTGAAGGAGCGAGTCATGAAACATTTTCCTTTACTAGCATCATGTGACCTGGCCACATTTCTGCAAAATAAATGGCTCAAAATCCCTCATGGGCACTGTGCAGAAAATGTATCTGTCATTCACAAGACAAATTGATGCTGCATTGTCCGCAAAAGGAGGCCCTACGCCAGGGAGACACAAGCATGGAGATCTACCTTGCTGCAGAGTTTAGCTGCAATCTTAATTAAATGCACCGGTCTTTAATTACCAAGTGCTCCTTCAGATCCTACTTAGTTGGTTTAGTGGTGTTTGATCAGCGTTGGAGCTAAACTTTGCAGGAAGTTAGATCCCCAGCAAGAGGGTTGAGCACCCCTGCCCTACACCATATTAATGTATTAATGTGGTCTAAATACTTATGGAAGAAATCGAGACGAGAGAAATAGGACAAAGTTAGTCAGAATTATATCTGAAGAACATATTCTACTTGTTTATTTTAATATTGTTAAATAAATAAATAATTCAAAAATCATAGCTAATACAAATAGCTCTTTTATAGGGACATTTTATATTGAAAGAAGTATTATCACAATATTCAACAACAATATTGCATATTTGTCCAGTATCATGCAGCCCTATCGTAGTGACATGAGCAACAGTCTGGAACAGCATGAGAAAATAGTGTTCATTTCAGGGTGAACTATTCCTAAGAGTGTTTAATCTTTTTCTAAGCTGATCTAAATAAGTTTCATGAAAAACAAAGGCAGAAAGGATAGAGAGAGGGAAAGTGGATACAAGGCTCAAGTGAACATGGTGCATGAGCCAAAAATCTGTGCCAATACTCTGGATGGCCTTCAAACACTGAAGGACAGAGAAGGGCAGAGAAAAAGATGGATGAATGAGGAAAGAGAGCTGTCAGCATAGTGTTTTTTTCTGTAACAACATAATCAAATTTCTTGATGAATGTGCACATACACAAAGTAAATGTATATTGAATATAGCAATTTTTTTGTTGGCTTTTACCAATCTCAGATCATTCAAACCAATATAATTTTTAATAAATCTGTTTTATGAGACAAGATAAATGAAATAAATGTGAGTGTATATAATTGGAACATTGCAGTTTTAAGACAAATTTTAATTCATTTTTTTTCCTGTTTTACTGTTTTTACTTTTAATTAAAAAAAAAAAAACGTTGTTTAAAGAAGCATTGCATAGCCACGCGTTGTGTCATAAGCTGAGATCTTGAGAGCTGAGACCTGTTAATGAACCCTCCTCATTTAAAAATGACAGGCAAAGAGAAAAAAAAGAAACCAAAGAAAGATAATGTGAAGCTTTTTCCACATGTGGGAGAGAGCATGCAGATGAGTGAATGAAAGTGAAGAGATGAAAGTGAAGAGATCGTCACTTCAGTTCACCATCATTAGCACCAGTTTTTAGAGTGAATTAATAATAAGTAATAAATGTTTAATACTTCACTTGGAACATTGTTGTTTTTTTTGCATTGAGTAATTTGACAGTGGTTTTCATATTTTCTTGGTCAGGCCCCTTTTATCATTTTAGGTCAGAGGCATCTAAACTTGGTCCTGGAGGGCCGGTGTCCTGCTAAGTTTTGCTTCAACACAAAACTTGCTTCAACACACCTGCCAGGACGTTTCTAGTATATCTAGTAAGAGCTTGATTAGCTGATTTAGGTGTATTTGATTGGGGTTGAAGCTAAACTCTGTTTGGACACCCCTGTCTTAGGTTTTGTATTGGAGGCAAAAAATATAGAGTAAAATGTTCTCTTACCAGTGCTAATATGTTTAATCTTTTGCTTTTACAAAAATAAATTAAATAATAAAAGTTTGATTTCTAAAATATGCCGTGGCTGCTTCATTCTCTTCTTAAAATAGCTGTCACTGGTGTTTTTCATAATATATAGCTTTGTGCATGTTTTTTTCATGTGTATAGCCTTTAATGTGATTTTAATAATTTTATTGTACTTAAAGCAAGCACAACTGAAAAAGAGGAAATGGATTTAGTATGCTGCTCTAAAGGTAGTCAGCTAGTAAGAGCTGTGAAGGTAAACTTCACCTTAATCTAGTGATGAATGCTACAGACCACTAGCATCCTCATTAGACCGCCTGCCTCACATGCCAGAATCGCTGGTTTCAAGCCTGCACAAAGTGGGTTGGAGTAAGCCAGATGCCTAGGTGCAGCTTGTCAACAAAAGAAGGCAGAAAAATGTTTAGGGCCCCATGCCAGGAGGGGGGCCACGAGGGCTGACCAACTTTGAATCACTAAGGCAGTGACAAGTTTGCAATGACAGGGACTGACTGGTGCAGTCAGACTACCTGAAGCCTCATTCAGACTACATGGATTTTTTTCATCTGGTACAACAGTCACTAGCCCCTTTCACATACAGTATACAGACCTTTCTGGAAAATTACCAGCAATTTTCCAGGAAAGGGATCGTGTGGAAACAGGCACTTTTTGAAAATATTGGTAAATTTGTTGCAGCTATTTTCCAGAAAGAGAAGTTGTAACTTTACATTTATTACACACATAGTGGGTACGGAGGTACAGAAATTATTCAGACTCCCTTATATTTTTCATTCTGTTATAGTGCAGCAGAAAAACACAGAATTGTTGACATTTTTGCAGATTTATTAAAAAAGAAAAACTAAAAAAGTATATATTATTCTCATGGTAATCACTGAGAATGAACATGCAGAACCATGTTTTTTTAAGCAGATCATCATACTAGAGATTAATAAGATACTTCATGCAGTATATGTTTGTCCAGTGAAAAAAGAGCACATGGTTATGATAGTCAGACTGGACAAACTGATATGTTTCCTTAATGTGCAATTTATTTCTTTAAAATAAAAGAACTGGCTTAGATCTCATATTTTGGCAATACTTGCCGAGTCTCATTAGGTCATATCGCAATATAATAGAGCTATTGTAAGGAGAAGAAAAAGGGCATTTTCAGCATAAATGATCCACAGGCTAGATTAAACCTCATGAAGGGCCAAATTCGGCCAGCTGGCTATAGTCTGCCTTTGTCTAAACTAGTCTAAAGAGAAAGTAAAGAACCAGATAGGTCTAGTTAAAAAATGTGGGTACAAAATTTTGTTTTGAAGACGTTTTGTCACCTCAGCATGGCTGCATATACAGTTTTTTGGGGGGAAAAATGAAAATAATATTATTTCAAAATATTATAAAAACAACTTATTTAAACTTTTATCTTTATCTATTTAGTAATTTATTATGCATTTTATTCCTGTGATTCAAAACTGCATTTACTTCAGTCTTCAATGTTTCAATGTACAATCATTATTATTTGTACTTAATCATTAAACATGATTTGTATAATCATAAATAAAAACTATTTTGTGGAAACTATAATTTGACTTTTTAGCATTCTTTGAGGAACATAACTAAATATACGTGTTTCTTTGAAATAAAATTATGTGACTATAATGATACCTGTAGATTCTATATAATTTGCAGTTCCTTTACCTTTAGACTAATATGAGAGTGGAAATTTAAATGAGAGTTTGCAATAAATGTGTATGTTTATGCATGTTTCTTGTTTTCTCTTTAGGGCGTTGCAGGAGGGGCTCTGGCTCTCGTGACATGGTTTAGAGGATGAAAGGCAGGATGTAAGGTGATCATCTTCTATTCTGGTTGTTTTGTTTAATGTCTGTTCTTCTGTGGATCTAACATGTCATATTGTGGGCATAGCAGATATGTGTGCAGTGGGATTGAAATAAATTTGCCCTCTCATCATTGGCTGTTTCCATTTGACAAGATTTTTAAAGTTGCCACATAATGAAAATCGGGATATACCTGGGCATAGCTGAATAATAAGAGTTCAGTAAAAGGAAAAAAAATTGTGTATCATTTGTACTTTTCTTGTGGGATTTAGAATTGTCTTGTTTTGTTATTCATTTGTAATGTAACATTAATAATAATAATAATAATAATAATAATAATAATAATAATAATAATAATAATAAATAGTGATTTGTTTTTTTCAAAATTGTTTACCCTACAATTGTATTAGAGGGTGCCCTGCCCTCGAATGGCACCCCTTTTTATATAAAGCTAGATCACAACAGAAATCATTTAAAAACATTTCCTACAGAACAGGTCTATACTTTGTGCTTTTATTAAACAAAAAAAGAGCCTCATGTTATTTATCTTATTTACTGTGTGCCCTCTTGTGTGTGGTGAAATTCTGCACTCCCACCAGTGTAGAGAGAACATGTGCCCTAAAAAATATTGTGCATCAACCAGATAGAAATCAGCTGAGCCAGGCAGAAGTAAATAAATCCTGCTTTTATGCTGGGTTCACACCAAATGTGGAATTAAGTATTTGTGAGAGTAAATTACAAAAAAATCAATGCAAACACGTGAATAGAGGGTAATTATTACCACACAGCTTGTTTGTACTCGGCTAAGTACATTGTGTCAAACTTCTAACAGATCCTTCTAACAGATTCCCCCTCTCTCCAACCCCCCCCCCCCCCCCCCCCCCCCACTCTCTCTCTCTCTCTCTCTCTCTCGAGCAGATTTTAATTTCCCTTTTTATATGAATGAAACATAAATGCGATCAATTGCAATATCAAAACTCTATTTAGCAACAGAAAGATATGATATCCATTCAGAGGTCAATACAGCCGCTTAATGATTGTTAAAAGTATGACAGGAATAACTGAGTGCTAACAGGACTTGGACATGCACCAATATTTTTTAAGAACTCAAATGTTGTAATTATTTATTTTTTATTTTAATTGAATTGAACTGTTTAAAAGTAAGCAATGTAACAATGTATTACTGTAACATAAAGTGAAGCTGTGATCTCTTGCCTTTCAGTGTTTCCCCTAGGTTTACAGTTTTGGAGGAAGGGGGGATTGGGGCTGCGGCGCAACGCGGCCCAACACAGCGTGGCTGTTCAGACTCACACTGACACAAGGAGTCATGGTCTTTAATGACAGCAGTAAATAATATATTGAACTGTACAACCGTTTGTAAATTATAAATTAACATTTATTTTATATCTTTTTTTTATTGACAAACTGTGCAGCTTTTGTCTCTGCAATCTTTATGGGCTTCTGGAAGAACATTTCCTGAGTCTCTTGGTATGGAAAGTCAGAAATGTCTGGCCCATTTATTGAGACATTGATTAAACATGTCTTTTAAAAAAATTTAGATGTCAACGTCATGGCCAGAAGCAGCTTTACAGAAAATAATTTATGCATTCATTTTACTTCAGCTTAGTGCCTTATTTATCAGGGGTCACCACAGTGGAATAAACCGCCACAGAAAAATTACAAACAATGCAATTTGAAAACATTGCAAATGATGAAAGATGAAAATGAGTTAAAATGCACATCTATAAATCTAATACTTGTTTACTAAAAGGAAATAGGCTCATAAAGTACTTATTTTAGCAATGAGTGTATTGCAAGAAGTTATATTATTAAATATTTATCTAAAAAAAATGTATCTAATAATTCGCGCCAGCTTTTAGTGAACTTGTAATATTGTCAAAAACACAGAACTTTCAGATGTTATATGTAAAAAAAGGCCTAAATACATGCAGGACCATTCCAATATTGCTATATTCATTTAACCTATCAAATGTAATGTTTAGACCATTACTGTGGCTCTTGCAATCTGTTCACTTGCTCATTCACTCTCGTTGCCATGATTTCCGGGTATTTTAATTCATTTTGGGGGATCACGGAGCCGGTATGAATTTGCGGAAGACACGCAGAGCCTGGGAGAGGTCATAACTAGACATTAGATAGAGGAGATAGCTGCGTTCGCATCAAAGATCACAGCATGGGATGTGCGCGACGCATCTGAAGAGCGGGGAGGGATGCGGGACGTATTAGAAGACCGGGGGGGAGACGCGTGATTTCCGGGAGATTATCATTCGTTTGCGGGCATCCGGGAGTAGGCGTGGTACGATAACCGTTTTCAAGGTATACCGCAGTTTGGAAAATTCAAGGTTATCATACCGCCAAAATTTTCTCTAATACCGTTCCTAAGGTATGTGTAAGATTTTTTTATTTACATTTTTTTTAACAATAGCATCTCCAGCTGAAAGGATATCCAAAGATGCCATTTTAAATTGTAAATAAATCTGTGTTTTTAAAACTAATGAAGACAGCAGAAGTCAATGATTCATTTTCATTATTTAGCTTGGCACGTTTACTGCTCCAAAATATTATAAATGTTTCTCAAAATAAAATGTATTGTGTTCAAAGGGGAAAAAATGTTTAATTTTTTACACAGACATTTAAAAAGAATATAATTTAGAGCAGTAATCACAATACTGTGATACTGTGAAACCGTGATATTTTTATTCAAGGTTATCATACCGTCAGAATCTTATACCAACCCATGCCTATCCGGGAGTCATTTGCGGGAGACACCCAGAACTTCCAGGAGACTTGGGATGTCTGCATCTGTATAAATTTTAGCTGCAGTGACGCGAGCACAGAACAGATATGACATGCTGTTGTGTAAATAAGATATTACATACGCTATTTAGCTTGTTTATTAAAAAAGTTGTGATCTGGTACTATATAGATAATACAATTAACGTGACTTCAAGGGGGGCGGGTACAGTCGTTGGGAGGGCGGGGCGCCCCCCTTATATAATGGTAGGGGAAACGCTGCCTTTCATCAGGATCAACAACAGAAAGTCAGATTTCAGTTTCAAACTTGTATTTTTCGATAAAAAATATTGATTACATTTATTCTGGTGTACATTCATTAAAAAGGTTTATAATGAAATTTTAGGAGATTCATTAGTGAGAAGGATGTGCCTGCCCTGCTTCTTGGAATGCAACATCTATAACCTCAGACTTATTTTTGACAAACTGACGCATACTTTTTTTACTTTATTTTCATTGCAGTCAGAGCAGAAAATCCACTCTCACATAAAAGGGCACTAAAACTTTGGGTGTTTGTTGCCAAGAAATTAACCAACTTAGGAGCTGCAGTAGTCAGAGTTGTCAGTTTGGAGTATATATATGCTGCATGTCGTTAAAAGCTGTAATAGTGTATTGTCCGTTACTAAGGCACACACCATTAAAAAAAAGTCTACTCTTAATTCTTAAGCTGCAGCTAAATTACTTTTTGTGACCCATATCACTGTGTAAACCACAAGTTTTATAGTGGGTGAGATTTTAGAGCCGGACAAGACTCTGAACAACATTAACAAAGGGTGTAAATGAAATGAATAGTTTAAAGTCTTGTACAGACTCTAAAGTTTCACCCACCCTGATCTATTTAACAAAATAGTTCAATCCACCTGACAGTATTGCCCAGACAAAAGGCACAGCACTGCCTTAAACTTAGCATTTGCATTACATTGGAGAAGTAATGGTGAAAGATGATGGTAAAGACAATATGTTAATGCCTCATAGTCGTAGATTGCCAGACTTGTTGTTTCTTAGAATGTCATAATGTAAAACACAAAGAATATAACTTTTCAGTTACAGTATATATATTATTCTGTTGGAACATACATTTTTCAAGTCCTTCTCTCCTTTACCTCTGTGAAGTTGGCACCCCATAAAAATCACCAAAACTATGTTTGTGGTACATTTGTGCCACAAACATTGTTTGTGCTGGATTGGTGACACCCCATATTTCTCAAATTGCTCCAAACCAGTGCAACACTGCATTTTTTTTCTTTAGAAATAATCTAATGGTTTTTGTGAGCAGAGACATCACTCTCCACCCCATTTTGTCTAAAGATTGTATTTTTTTTGGTACATGTGACCTACCGATGCCTATTTGTGCCAATTCTGATTTTCTGTGGTGGCGCAGTAGGTAGTGCTGCTGCCTCACAGCAAGAAGGTCGCTGGTTTGAGCCTTGGCTGGGTTAGTTGGCCTTTCTGTGTGGAGTTTGCATGTTCTCCCTGTGTTCGCGTGGGTTTCCTCCGCGTGGGTTTCCTCTCACTGTTGCAGATTCATCCAAAATAAATCCATTCCATTCCAAAAATGAAGATAATGAATGGAGTTTAGGAAGGGTATTTATAATAGTTTTAGAATAATCTGATAGGCTAGCTAATGATTAGCGATGAGGATCAGCTGTAGTTGATCATATCACGTGCTCCTCTCGAAATTAGTTTGTGAAATTCATTTAGCAGCAGCAGTCAGATATTGAAACCAGATAGAAAGCAGAGGTGACTATGAATGCTTGCTTTGCCCCCTTTAGATTTAAACGACAGCACCACAGTACCCTCAACATAATGAAATGCTGGCACCGTCTCTATCTTCAGTGAAAATATCTCCTTAGGCTAACATTTACATTACTCACCCACGATGTTGGCCTGTTGTGATTAATTTACAAATGTGCTTTCTGAAATTTGTGAATTTAATCGCACTGGTTTAATAACCTAAAAGCAGCTGTTTCTACTGACAATGTGGCAAGTTGGTCTGAATTTAAAATAATGATAAATCCTATTTGTTTCTTGCTTAAATCAACAATTATGTTTATTAAAATGTATATTATGTAACAATTCTTTTCATTCTTTTCAGTCCGTTGTTGTAAAAATGATGGTGCTCAAAGAATTTCGACAACTTCTGTTAAAAGTATACAATTATGGCAATACAAGATTTATAAAAGATAAATTAGAATGGAAAAAAGGCAGGCAGAAATGAACAGAGTGGACAAGAGTAGACAAAGATGTTACATAACCACTATGACATATCCATGCTACCAGCTGTTCTAGGGCAGTGAGAATCTCTCTCTAAATGGGGAAAGTGTTTCAAGTCAGGGCAGTTCAGTGTGTCGAATGATTGCCATCCTTAAATAATGCATGCTTGTTATTTGGACACATTACTGCACTTATGAAATAATGTATTTGGACACTAAATATAATAATCCTTTATCAGAAACATGTTTTGGACTTCTTTATATAATAGGAGGAAATTGCATGTATTTTAAAGCATTTTTAGGCATATGCTTTTTAGTTATGCCTAAGATATTTTACATGTCTTTTGTAGATTGTTTTAACCCCCTTAGCAGGTATTGTAAATGCCTGGTTAATCTTTTGTCCATAGGTTATCATAAAAAGTGTGTGTCCAAAAGAAAATTTAAATAAGTGATGCACAGTGTATTTTTAAGGCTTGGTGGTGTTTATTGAGTGCAAAAAAATAGTACTTTAATTTTATACTGCTACTCAGCTAACATGAAAACGACAATCATATTTACTGGTTCCTCTGAAGGCTCACCCTCAAGGCAGGGAGGAGGCAATAAATTTTAAAATGGGTGGACCTTGGTGAAATAGGGTGAACCTCAGTGTCTAATTTTAAAGTTAAGTGTTTAATTTTAAGTGTATAATGACTAGTTTATTATATTTCTGATTTCTGATAATATAGTAATTGAATAAACAAGGTGTGTGCTGACATTTTTGAGTATCCAACACTCATTTTGCTAAATCAAACTGCATTTGAACCACACAGTTAGCTGGCATACGTTTATTGCATGTGCATAAATAAAAAAATTTATTAGCAGAATTATTAGATATTTGTCTTTAAAATATTGTCTGTTCGCTGCCAAACTTCTATGCAACTGATCCTGAGCCATTTCCAAGCAGCACCTAGTTTGCATGATTGTTTCTAAGCTAGGCCTAGATATATAATAATAATAATAATAATAATAATAATAATAATAACAAAAAATGTCTGCAGATTATGTCTGGCCCTACTTATATCTTAGCTCCTGGCAATACTCGACACCCCCTCCCCCACCCCCTCTCAGCCCCAACCTGGTCAAAAAAACATTTCTGCAGCATAGATGGAGAGATTTATTTATTGTATAACTGTACTAATGTAATAGCATATTACAGGTACCATAATAATAAAACTAATAGAGCAGGCCCGTGATTGGTTCCAATCAGGAACCAATCACCCTGGCCCTACATCAGATAACAACAAACATTTTGTGATGTAACTTGGCCATAACTGAGAAAGTGAGAAATAAAAATGTGACCGTGGTCTTTAAAAACATGTTTTAGCTAGCAAAGCTTATTTAAGGCTTAGCTTGATTAAAGTTTTGTCATTTTAATGATTTTTTACAATTTAAGCAGCATTAGATTAAAGAGAACATAATTCGGCATAGGCCAGCTAGTGCGCTGATTTCTGTGCACATTACATGTGCAATTACCGAATGCACTTCCTGTTTTTATTGTTTCATACAGTAGACTAGATAAAATAGAATGCACACAGTTGGCAGCACCAAATAGTAGTCTATAGTCGGTTAATGCTATTGGGTCCATTGTAGCATTTTAACATAATATTATTTTCTCGTGAAGAGCAAATGTAAAGTTCACTATAGTAAAATAATATATTAGTGCAAATAGTACAGACAGCAGGCTCATCAGGCTCATCATTTTGTCCCCCTAATCTTCTTTATATGTAATGGAGCAACTTTGTCTAAAGTGCTATAAAGGATGGAATCAATAGTGTCAGTTGCAGTGTAAAGCCCTATCAACTGCTGTGATGAAGTGTAATGAAATTAGCTCAATTTTATGAATATTAATAATTAATAATAAGTTATTATTGAATTATAAATATTTCGATTTAACTTGGTTAAATGTGGCATAATAAATAAAACAATGAATTTTTCCACTCGACTGAGTGAACTAATTTAATTGTCTATTTATTTGAAAGGGAATAATACTTCTTGTGAAGTAAGGGAATTGTGTTTTATTAAACTTTAATAAAGCTGATAGCAAAAGAAAATCTTTTACCTTTAAAGTGACCGTTTCTGTGAGGCAAAACAAAGACAAGCCAACAGGGTTATAAGTAAGGGGTAATCAATGGCTTGCCATGAGGCGAAGGACCACAGCAGAGTGCTACCAGAGTGTGGTCGCCTCTGCGAATTGCATTAAAAATGGACATGGTCATTTGCTAAGGTATGCCTAAGTTTAAACTAGTTTTGCTCTTTGCAGCGCAATATTTGTTAGAATTTTTGTCAGATTTGTCATGTTAGATTTTCTATACATTTTCGGGGGTTAGCTGCGAGTCCAGTCCTTCATAGCTCCAGTAGCACTCTCCGCAGATGGGTAAGGTGTTCCTCCTAACACCTCGAACCACCACATCATCCAGGTTGGCTGCTGCGTAGTTTTAATGTGGCCTGAGGTAAATGTCCATCATCCTCTGAAAGGTGGCTGGAGCTCTGTGCAGGCCAAAGGGAAGGACACGGTAGTGCCAATGTCCTCCAGGGGTGGTAAACATATCTTTTGGCCTCCGGTAAAAGGAGTACTTGCCAGTAGGTTTGTCCACTAGTTGTTGCTAGTGTGGCAAGATGTAATTCAAATGTCCCAGAGAGTAGTATATTTAGAAGTGCCCTGAGGGTAGTAAAGGGGAAAAGGTAAATTGTGCTGGTGCTGGGTCCTCTGGGTGTGGGTGTGATTGTGCTCCAGGGTGAATATCTATGCAGTCTGGTGAAATCCTTTGGTGAAAGTGAGAATGCTGATTAAGCTGCTTGAATCTGGTAAGAGAGAGGGAGAGATAACTTAGCATGCATATGCCATGGAGTCGTATTGCTCCCCGTTTTTTTCCCTTTTTTCCCCCCTTTATATTCTCTCTTCCTTATGCAGCACAGCTGGCAGCCATCAACATTGCTGAGGTTGGTGCAGCTGATGGTTATTTGGCTTATTTGCTATGTGGAATTGGAATATAAATAGCCAATATAAGAATACTGCAGTTCATGATAGTTATTACTACAGTATGCTATTTCATTCATTAACCAAGATGTAAATACTGCAATATTTATTTATTCATTCATTCATTTTCTATTCAGCTTGGTCCCTTTGTTAATATGTGGTCGCTACAGCGAAATGAACCGCCAACTTATCTAGCATATGTTTTACACAGTAGATGCCCTTCCAGCTGTAAGTCATCACTAGGAAACACCCATTTACTCTCATTCACAAACATACATTACGGTTTACGGTTAATACATTACGGACAATTTAGCTCACCCAATTCACCTAAAGTGCATGTCTTTGGACTTGTGGGGAACACCGGAGCATCCAAAGGAAGCCCATGCCAACAGGGGGAGAACATGCAAACTCAACACAGAAATGCCCCAGCCGAGGCTCGAACCAGCGACCTTCTTGCTGTGAGCTGACAGTGCTACCCACTGCGCCACCGTGCTGCCCTTCTACAATATTATTTACTATAAAATACTGTTACAACTTCTTTCATGTGGGTTAAATCATATCTAGTTAATAAATGTTTTTTAATTGTACCTTGTTTAGAACCTTATAATATCACCACTAGCAACATTGAAAGCACTCTCTTTTTAGTTGCTCCACCTATTTACTGAGATTGTCAAATGGATCCGGTGCTTTATTACCTGCCGTGGGTTCTGAAACGGACTAATAGTCATGTTCCAGCTGCTGGGCATCCACTGGCACAGGATCCTCATCCACTTGAGTGTAAACTTTTTTGCCATTCCCCGACGCAACTGGCTTTTGCTGCTATTACATTTCACTAGAACACACTATGTGGAAGTACACATGAGCTGAGAATCTACTGGAAACAAGTCTATTTCATATAAACAGGATTGGATTTATTTCAGGCAATGGAGATACTGAAAGTGTATACCAACTGCTTATATTTATTGACAAGAGTACTATATTAAAGAGATTCTTCAACCAGAAATGCTAATTCTGCCATAATTTACTCCCTTTTCATTTGTTTAAAACTGTTTTAAGTTTTTTCTTCTGGTTGAACATAAGAAAAGATATTTAGAAAAATGATTATAGCTTGTATTAGAGATCTTCACAAGACTAACAAATTGTACAAGAACTTTAAGGGTCCATAAATGGTCTGGACAGAACTGACCCGAAATGGAATTCTATCGAGTAAAAAGTGCAGTATGATCCTTCATGATGGGTTGTGGTGATGGTAGTGTTGTCAGAAATATAAACTTTTTTTTGCCAGCAGCTAGCTCTCTTCAACTTTCACATGGTCACCCACTGAAGCTATGTAGAGCTGTGCCTGGTCAATACCTGGATAGGAGACCACATGGGAAAGCTACAGTGTAGTTTGCTGCCAGACGTGGCGTTAGTGGGGCCAGCAGGGGGTGCTCAACCTGTGGTCTGTGTGGGTCATAATGCTGCAGTATTTTTGTGGGGACTCTATACTGCTCAGTAAGACATTAAAACAAGGTCCTGACTCTCTGGTCATTAAAAATCCCAGGACATCCTTAGAAAAAGAAGGGGTTTAACCTCAACATACTGGCCAAATTTGTCTTCTGGCCTCTGTCCATTATAGCCACCTAACCATCCCCATGTTATAATTGGCTTCATCACTTCATCACGTCTCCACCAATCAGCTGGTGTGTGATGTGCTCTCTGGCACAATATGGCTGCCGTCGTGTTTTGAAATACACAGCCGAGACAACTATATGCATATAATAACGAGTAATGGATGACCCGGGCTCAAAACAAACCTTGTCGTTGTCTTGATGAACAGCCACAAAGCCAAGAATCTGCCGTGTCCTGTTGTTGTTTTACGAGGCCATCTAAAAGTCTAAAACTGCGAGTGGTTTTCGCTTTCTCGTGATCGCGTCTAGATTTGATATAACAAACTTCTTGAGCTGATGATAATAACGTGTGTGATTAATAAAGCGTCTTCGACATCTGATCCATTCAGAAAGAAAAGGACAAACGCGAGAGTAAAGCGCGGAAAAAAGGAGAAGCCAACAAAACACAGGAGCAAATAGTTTCAGCAACCTGAACAATCTGCCATGTTTATCGTCACCTTTTGGACTATTATAAACTCGGAATGATGGAATTACTCTCTAACAGAGGCTACATGTGCTGCTGAAGATTACAGATACAGATGAGAGGTTAGCTCTGACTGTGGGCTACTGTATATGTTGCGTGTTGTTTTTGAACTCAAATAAGGACTTAATGTATGCTGTGTGTAGTTTATCTGTAAGTGTGTTCACATATGTTGCATTTATTTATTTATTTTATATAATTGCAGACGTTACAGTAGGCTGTAACACTGTCACAAGGTCATTCATCTGCAGTTATAATCAAATCATGTTCATAGAAATGTTAGTAATAAACATTTATAAACAAATATTAATGTTTGAAGCATCTGTTTTGTTAGAAGAGCTTCTCATATAATGTGAACGACCTGTACAGCTTTACTGTACACATTTATTCGAGCGAAAACGACGTAGACTGAAACTCTCTGTAGTACACCACGCCCACTAAAAGGGTACCCTTTGGTGTGGAAACGCAAGCCTGATAAAGGTGACCCGTACCGTACTGTACCACTCAGTGGAAACGAGCCATAAGTGGATTCTTGAACACTGCTGATTGGCCATTGTGTTTCACACTTAACAGATATGACTGTGACTGTGATTAGCTCTAATAAGCAAGACCACAAGACCACTCACATGGACAATGGAGTGTTTGATTGACATGACATTGAAACCCAGACAGAGATTACTTTCAAATGCTCCAATGCACAAGGATTTATGTGTTCCTTTTCAGTTGGTATGTGATGGTCTAAATGCTAAAATAAGCACTCTTTAAAAATCTTGCATTTCTTCGCATTTTACGATGGATTTTTTTGTCAGTACGGGCCACTGACAGATGATCGCTCCCTCCTTTCTTTTCCCCTGCTTTGCACCATCATGTCCACTACTCCCTTGCCTTCTGCTCATTTACATTGCATTTTTTAAAATCCAGAGGTAGATTGAACTGATAGAGGAGGGTTTATCACCTTTAATCCACTATTATAGCCTTAAACATCTACATGCTGACATGGTCAGGGATGGATGACTGAAGCAAATTTGCAGTTGTATTCCAGCCTCCCATGTTGAGTCAACTTCAACTTTAGTTTTTACTCTTGAACTACAATAACACTTTTGTTGGTTGTAATAAAGACTTGAAGCAGTTATTTTTTATCAAAAGCACACAGAACATTAAGTGCACATTAATTGCATTGTAATATTTGTATATAACAGAGTTTAGTCATCTGCTTTGTGGTTGTGGAGAGATGTACCGGTGAAGAGTTTGGAACAGTGCTTTTTTTAGGATATTGCACACATATGAGTCAATCAGATTTAGGATCAGGAATAAAACAATTGTTAATTTTACATTCTACATAATTTTACATTTTTACATATGTGTTTGATAAAAAGCCATTTTCTTTATCTCTGTATCTATATCTGCTTTTACCTTTCTTTCATTTACTCATTGACATTTCTTAACGTTTAATGACACTTGCAGCAAAATAGCAATCAGCAGGCTACAATGCAATGTTCACACCTCTCCTCCTGATTTGTTCTGACTGGATTCATTGATGAAAATATAATATTTTTAGCATTAGAATTTGTAAGAATTTTAATCAATTTGGGTGAACCAGGCTGCCTTGCAGAGACCCTTCAGTAATGTTCCAGGAACGTGGTTGAGTCTCACTGTTCTAAACTATTTAACTATTTATTCACTTGAGGCCAAATAACTGAAATGGCTTGACAACAACTGTTTTAAGCATTTCGGAAAGGGTCTTGAAGGACATCCTCGTCTGATGTTGCGAGGAAGCGGTTTCGATTGTTCTGTTCATCCGCAGATGTCAAGCTGATGGTAATTCTCCTCAGGGGAGAGCCAGGGCTGTGGGGAATGTCATTTCTGGAAGCCTGCTTTCCTGAAACCATATACAGTTCCACTGAAATATCCAGCAATGCAAATGCAGAGAGAGCTTTTGCTTATTGCTAACCATGAAGTAACATGACAGATCCATTATGCATTACATTTTTGCTTTTGTGTCTACAAAAGAATGTTAAGGTACAAATGTTTAAATGTTTAATGTACACCTATCCCAGTTTCATTTGTGGACGTAACTACAAGTAATCA
Source organism: Danio tinwini (assembly GCA_903798205.1). NCBI lineage: Eukaryota > Metazoa > Chordata > Actinopteri > Cypriniformes > Danionidae > Danio > Danio tinwini. Next base: position 2,255,771 of record CAIGQZ010001455.1, on the reverse strand, counting down.
ATAGGCATATTTTGTTAAAAGTGTAAACACTTATGCTGTAGTATTTTTTTTACATTTCTGTTTGTTTGTGTGGTTTAACATGACAGGATTCATGACAAGTCCCTTACTTAAGTTGATGTACGTTTCGGAATGGAGTGTATCTATTTGTCTAAACTATGGATGGGTAAAATGTGTATGTGCTATATTTTAGCATTCAGATTTACTATCATTGGTTTTTGCTTGGTTGATGCTTTATGTAATTATGCTTTATCCTGCATTGTGGATGTTGCATTGTTTTGTATCGTCACCTTACCTGATCGTTATTTTGTTGCTGAGTTGTGTGTCTAGAAATGTTTCTCAACTATGTGTTCTAATTGCTAAGGCCAATAGAGCAAGGTCTTTGTGCTTTATTTACCCTAAAAGGTTTAAAGCAATACATTATAGCAAAACAAAGGATCACTCAACAGTAAAAAAAAGAAAGCATCTTTTGATAGTAGATAAGGTAAAAAGTTGTTCATTGCTGTCCAAGTGACAAAAACAATGTGTGTACTTTTTTCTGATGGTATATATTTGCAACCTGCTCTCTTTTTAAGTTGACTAATGAGCTATGACATTGAATGGAGTTTGTGAGGTATATGTAATGTATGTGACTGATTTTACAAGCTTTTGGTTATTTTTCCATGGATAAAATACTGAGTGGTTACATGATGTTTGTTATACTGTTTCTTTTAGCATACCTTCCTATGGTATTTCATTATTCTGTGTTGTAACAAAAAAGTATGTTAAAAAAACTTTTTATGTTCAATGCTTTCTATCAGTTAATTCAGATTCATAAAAAATATGGCAAGATTAAAAATAAGACAAGGTCACACTATATCAGTAGATTTATTCTGCTCCTTTACAAAAAAATCTAGTGAGAAGCATTTTACTTGCACATGCTGTACTGTTGATATATATATGTTGATATGTACAGTTGAAGTCAGAATTATTAGCCCCCCATTTATTTATTTATTTTATTTTTTTATATTTTCCAAATTATGTTTACCATAGCAAGAAATTTTTCACAGTATGTCTGATAATATGTTTTCTTATTTTGGCTTATCTGATATATTTCAAAGTCTTATTTGTTTTATTTGGATAGAATAAAATCACTTTTTAATTTTTATAAAAATGATTAGCCCCTTTAAGCAATTTTTTTCGATAGTCTACAGATCAAATCATCATTATACAATAACTTGCCTAATTACCCTAGCCTGCCTAGTTAATCTAATTAACCTAGTTAAGCCTTTAAATGTCACTCTAAGCTGTATAAAAGCATCTTGAAAAATATCTAGTAAAATATTATGTGCTGTCATCATGGCAAAGATAAAATAAATCAGTTGTAAGAAATGAGTTATTAAAACTAGTATGTTTAGAAATGTGCTGAAAAAAATCTTCTCTCCGTTAAGCAGAAATTGGGGAAAAAATAAACAGGGGGGCTAATAA
>CAIGQZ010001455.1:2221496-2242766 GCA_903798205.1 Danio tinwini | reverse complement strand
CACACACACACACACACACACACACACACACACACACACACACACACTGTTCCTTTAGTTAGACTTGATGAATGTGCCACAAAACAAAACTTGCTGAAGATATGCAACCTTTTTCTGGTCTTTGATTCTGTGTTTCCAACAACACAGTAAATGTGAACTGACCCTGAAGGTAAACATAAGATCATTGTTATTGAGTCCTGAACTTGCTGTTTCCAAAATTGCTGTGTCAGTCTTTTTTTTTCTAAATGTTGCTAAAATAAGTGTAATGTGCCTCTGTCATTCATTTTAGAGCAAGCAGACAAATACAACTCCCGCTGGAAAGATGAGGCCATGCAGAATGGTACAGTAACAACCTTTATCATCATTTTTCTCATCTATCTCTTTAGTTCATTTATGATTTTTATTTTATTTTTAATAGTGAGTGTTTTAGGAGGGTTTACGGATCATAATGATAGATGAGTGGAACGGATGGAAGTGTTAACAGCATTTTACACATGTTTCAAATTATACAGTGGAAAAGTAGATTGTAGATAGGGACTTTATATTATTCTTGTGAAATTCATTGAATAATAAAAAAGTGACTGTTACATACCACATATGAAAATTTGCTAAAGTGAATCACATCCCTACATTATTCTGAAAACTATTGTTTTATAATTTTTCAAATAAAGTGCACTTCTGTAGTTTACCTCTAGATAGCAGTGAAAGAACAGTTTAGCCCATTTGCAAGTTTCATACTGGTCAAAATCATTCTGATGAGAATGACAAAAGGATGTTTGGAATAGTGTTTTACTGTATTGCTTAAAGGAATAGTATGTAGATCAGTATTTGCTGTGTAGTAGCTAAATACCTGCTCCACAATCATAGAGGAGGGAGAAACCACAATTACATAAGATGTATTAGAATCGTTGACTTTAGTCAGTTTCTGCTGTAATAGATTTCAAAATATTACTGTTATAAAAATGTTTTTTCATCATCACAAAGCTACTACAACCAATATAGTGTAGAAGATAAAACAATAGAAACAATGTCACTCTAAATTCCGGTTTCTTTCCACATATATTAAAAAAATAGTAGGATGATATATATGGGTAGAGATGGGTCTATTTTTCAGTGTATTTTATGCATGCAAATAAATTGCATATGGAAATCTAACTTCATATATAGAATACAAGCAGACGTTTTATATTTAACCTATGAATTTCTGAATATTCTGTGCTCTTCATCTGTTCTGGTTGTTCAGTGTAGTGAATGAAGTGCTGACCACACAGAAGCCAAATCAATCAACATTTCAGCAAATATATTAGGCCGTTTTAGGCAGGGGCATTGCTAGACCCCATTCCTGGCACACATGGGACATTTTTTGTATGAAGCAGAAAGGAGAGATAAGTCAGGGAGGTAAGACTTAATTAATTTAATTCTCTGCCACCACGTCTCAGACATCAGATAATTCTATAAAAAAATCTTTGCATATCCCATCACACCAGTAGAGTGGTTTTCAGTTACATTTAGGATTGATTTCTGTTTTTTGTTTAGGAATCATTCTTAGGCTTACATTGCAGATGTGCTGACTGAATATTAGCAGATCATTAGGATAATGCTATTTAGAAATACAAAGGGATCACTCAAAACAAGAGGAAATGAAGAAAGGTCTCAAGAGTAATGGGGCCTGTGCCCCTCTAGAGCTTTTTTTCTAGCAAAACCCCTTGTTTAAATTCACCCAACTTAAATCTGATTCAAAATTCACTCACTCACTTACTTTCCTTCGGCTTAGTCCTTGATTTATCAGGGTTCGCCACAGCGTTATGAACCGCCAATTACTCTGTCAGCAGATGTCCTTCCAGCAACAAAACACTGATTCCAAATTCACATAGGGAAATATCTCGGTCACTTATATTAACTCACCCACCGATTCTGTAACTGTGAGATGGACATGCCTTAAAGAGATGATTCTTAGTCCAGCCAATTCATTAAAAAGTCAAAATATATCAAATATACGCAAATATCATTTATGGCATAACCAGTATACCCATTGTCTCTTTTTCAATTTGAAAACAGGAAACATTTGACTAAAAGTCAAAGCCAGCCGCATCAGTTTGTTTTCTATGCAAGACCAAGCAATGAAGTCATTACTTTAGGACTCGCCAGAAAACAAAACAAGTGGTTTATAAAAAAAATAGCTCATTTACTCAATGATGATAAAATAAACCTCTCTACCCCTTAAGTTAAAAAGATAACAAGGCTTGTACTCCATTTGTTAAAATATTTTTCATGTTTTTTTATTTCAGAGTACATGTTGTATTTGTGGAGGGAGAGAGAGAGCACTGAAAACTAGGTCAGTGCAAAGCTCATTAATATTCATGACCATTCCAAATATGGTTAATGTGGAGCTTCTGATTCTAGGGTTATTTTATGGAGTAATTTTTTTATATAAAACTATAAAAAAAGTAAAACTAAAACGAGATTCTAGAAGTGTTTTTAACACTGTAAAAAATGTACATCTCAAACTCAAAATGCTATAGTGACCTGTCACATCTAAATTTTGCAATTGGTCCAAATGATTTTCAGCAAACTGGCTTTTTTCAATTGGAGCAACAGCCTGTTAACATTGGCTCAATGAGAAATAATGTGTCGAACCAATTGAAAAACCATCAAGTCTGCCCAATCATGTTATTGGTCCAATTTAATATTTTAAATTGTTGCAGCATGCTTTTTTTGGTTTTAGCTGAAAAAATTATACTGGTAAATTTACTGAACATTGCTAAAGCAACTTTATTGAATTGTTTATTTCCTGTTATTCCAGAAGAAAATTAATAATAAAATATACAAAATAATGATACTCTACACACTGCTGCATTTATTTATTTATTTTTAACGAGCACTATTGTAAAAATACTTTAAAATCACAAAAACATTAAACATTTCTACAAAGTAAACCTTACAAAGTCATGTGCATTTAATTCTCATAATATACAAGAAGCTGGTGTAAATAAAAGGTTCAAGACTTATTTTTTAAAAGTTTTGGATAAAGTTGCACCTTTTAAAAAAATAAGAATTAAGCAAAGGACGGAACCTTGGATGAAGGATAGTATTCTAAAAGCAATTAAGGAGCGTAATGATAGTTTTAGAATGTTTAAAAGAGATAGTAACAATTTATTTTATTATGAGCAATTTAAAAAAAGGATTGATGTAAAGATGAGGTAAAAAAGGATGAAACATTTTTTTGTGGATAAGATTAAAAAAACTAAGCAAGATTCTCAAAAATTATGGAGATTATTAAATGATTTAGGGAGTCAAAAAAAGTCTAAAACTAATTGTTTAAAAATTTGCCTCATGGTGGATGGAAAATTGATGTCGGATCAGTTAAAGGTTGCTAATTATTTTAATTGATTTTTTATAACTGTGGCAGAGAAATTGGTTAAAAAGCTTCCATGTACAAAATGGTATTTTTTATGATAAATTAGTTATAGAGTGTTATGCCAAATGGGGTTTTAATTTAGGAAGTTTTGTGTTTAATAAAGTAGATGAGGGGAATATATTTAAGAAATTAATAACACTTAAAAATAGTAGAGCAACAGGGTTAGATATTATTCCAGTGCAGTGCTCAAAGACTCTGCGAAATTTATCTCTCCAATGGTTACAAATATTATTAATCTTTCTATTTGTCAAGGTAAAGTTCCTGATGAGCTAAAACAAGCAAGCGTTATTTCTCGTTTTAAGAAAGGTGGTAGGTTTGATGTTAATAATTATAGGCCGGTATCAATTTTGAGTTATTTGTCTAAAGTATCGGAGAAAATTATTTATGAGCAGATTGAAGGATATTTTAAAAAAATATGACAAATTGTATGAGTTTCAATTGGGTTTTAGGAAAAATCATTCTACTGATTCAACAATTTTATATTTAACAGATTATATAAAGAGAGACATGGATAAAGGGAAGTTAAGTGGGAGGGTTTTGTTAGACCTACAAAAAGCTTTTGATACAGTTGACCACAGGATATTGCTTTTAAAAGTGAAAGCAATGGGTTTTGGTAATTTGGCCTGTGAATGGATAAAATCTTACCTTGAAAACAGATGTCAAATAGTAGATTTAAATAGAGTGTTATCAGATTATTCACCCGTCACTTATGGGGTTCCACAAGGCAATGTTTTAGGTCTGTTACTTTTTTCAATATACATTAATGATTCGAAAATGGCTTGTTCAAAAAAGCTTTTGTTATATGCGAATGATGCAGCAATAATAGTGTCTCATGAGAGGAGGGAATTTATTGAAAATGAAAAGAGTTAACAAATTGAGGAGGTCTCTAAATGGTTTTGCCTTAATAAATTGTCCTTACATTTGAGTAAAACTGAATTTATTTTATTTGGTTCAGCTGAAACTAAGAAAATGTTTTGGGTCAGAGATAAAAGTAGGGGATCAAATTATTACCCCAAAACATGAAGTGAAATATTTAGGATGCAATTTAGATAGTAATTTGACATGCGAAAAGATGGCTGTTACTGTATAGTCCATTTAAAAATTTGTTCAAAAATTAAGTTTTTAGCAAGACAGGCAGAGCTCCTAGATACCCAAACTTTAAAAAATATTAGCTAGTGCATTAGTGCAGTCATACTTTGACTATGATGCAGCTTTTTGGTACAGTTGTAGTTCTAATAAAATGAAAAATAAATTGCAGACTTCCCAGAGATGGGTTGCGGCTGGAAGGACATCCGCTGTGTAAAATCGTGCTGGACCATGGATTAATAAAGGGACTAAGCCAAAAAGAAAAGGATTGAATGAATGATAAATTGCAGACGGCCAAAATAAGTTGTGTAGAATTGTTATGAAAGTACCTTCACTGACGCATTTAAATAATGAACATTATAATCAAAGTAATTTTTTTAAAAGTTGATAAAAGGGTACAATTTCTAAAATTAGTGATGGTGTTTAAGAATTTAAAGAAAATTGTCCCAAAATATTTTCTTAATTATATTTTAGTAATGAGGTACACTGTTATTCTACAAGAACTCGTAGCAGGAATATTTATCCTTATAGATTTAAGAGCGAATCAGGTAGAAATTATGTTTTGTGTACTAGCTCTGTTGCTTGAAATGTTTTGCCTACCATTTTAAAGAGATTCAAACTGAGAGTGTTCTTAGAAGGGAAATTAAAACGTGATTGTTTTACAGTTGCTGAACTGATGATGTTTGCACTCCATTTTTGATTTGCTTGTTTATTTTTTAATAATTTCAAGGACCACAATGTAAATAAGCCTGTGGCTTTTTTGTGTATTTTATCCTTGACCGTTTTTAAAATGTATGAATTCGTCTAACTGGACTTGTTTGTATATTTTTGTGAAAATTGTCAAAATAAATCAATCATTCAAAGCATTTACCGATGTGCAAATAATGTCAAAAACAGCATAAAATGTAAATATTTTTTTCTGAGGTTACTTTGACCACTGTTTAGTGTAGTCACTAATACTATTTCACAAAAAGTTATCTGAACTTATGAAATCACATTTTAATGATTAAATCGTTCATTAAGATCTAAACATAAAACTTTTTTAGATAAACTAAAAACTAAAAACTTTAAGCACTTGAAGCTGCATCTTCAAATATTTACCATACGAACATGTTTAGAAAGCACAACAAAATGCATTTATAAAGTCTCGTAAATAGAGTGGAGGAACTATAACATCACCTTGTAGGCTGATCGGCTGCTAGCATAAAACTGGTTCCCGCGATAAAATCCCTATAGGATTTTTCCATAGGCTTTTCGAAGATTGAAAATAATAAGCTCTGTGTTCAAACACAGTTCATTACACTTACACGTTTTGTCTAAGAGGATAATCCTCACACAAAAATACAAATTTTAGCACTTTTGGATCTTAAATGCAAACGCAAGAATTGAAAAGCTAACATTAGGCTATAAATGGACTGCAGTGCATTCAGGGCACTCGCCTGTGACGTCAGGACCACCCTGCTACAAACAACTTTTCAAGCTTATATTTAGAAATATGGTGCATGACAAAGATTTACTCTCTTGGTTTATTATATAATCCATGCTATATATTATGAACAAATAAATATGCAAAAACACATCTGTATAGACCTACGTGCTTTTTGGATAGTTTTTTTTTACATGGGAAATACATTTTGTTTTGATATGCGGTTGTTGTAAATGTTCTAAAACTGTATGTATGAATGTGCCTACATAGTGTTATCATAAGAAATGTTTAAATAAGTGTATCGCTCGCGTGCATAATGGTACAGCCTGCTTACCTTAGTAACAGACGACAGAAATGAGGCGTGAGGGACAAGTCTATGAAATGCATGCAAGTTACATCATGGACACAGAACATCATTCAATATTCTTTTTTTTTGTCATGAAGTACAAGTAAAATGACAGTTAATATGTATTTTTTTACACGCTTATTTATACGTTTGCATTACTGAGATCATTAAAGAGACAGGCTGCACTGGTAAGCAGTATGCCCAAAATATTGTTTAATTAAAATAAAGGACTAACAAATTAATCTGTCTTGATGGTCTTTACAAGTGAAGGCATTATCTACACACAATATGAGTTCCCAATTGAATTAGAAAAATACTACAAACAATAAAAATACTATTCATGAAAATACATAAATAACAGACAAATCCAAATGCCCAACGCAAGCGAGCTGCGTTTCAGATCAGTTCAGCTCGATGATGTAAAATGACACCTACTGTAGTCCCGTTTAGCAACTTGTAAGCAACCGTGTTTTTTAAAGAAGCGAAACCGATTTCAAAAAATCTAGAGTGTGATGTAACTGATGTGTTTTATGTCGTAGAGTAAAACATGAAAGTATTTTGAGTTTGTATTAGTCACAAACCTTATTTAAACAATTTAACTGAAATCCCATTGAAAAACCCATTGACTTTGGGATGAGGGAACCCGAACTGCTTAAATGCTAACTCACTTTTGTGTTTTTGCATACAAATTGATGTCATATTTCCTCCACTCTATTGTTAAGCATCATCTCCTCTTCCAGGACCACAGACATTCAGCACAGTTGTCATAGCTCTTGGCATTCATCAAGCTGCTGCTGCTGCTTATACTGTTTCAAGAATTCCCATCTTCATTGTTGTGTGGTTTTCCAATGGGCCTTTATGTACAAAATATGAAATATCAATGTCAATACTAAGTCTACATATATCAAATACATATAAAAATGTCACCATGTCATTAATATCATTTTCAAAATACTACTTATGTTGGGTCACACAATGTAATTTTAGAATTACAGAATGTGGATGTTCACAATTATTAGCATAGTAACAGTATACTTTATACACTTAACTTTACATACTGTGAGTGCTATGTGGTGAATTACAATTCTTCAAAATATCATATTTGTGTTCAACAAAAGAAAGAATCTTCTATTTTGTTTCACAGAAAACTGAAAATTCAGCTACAATTTACTCTCCCTTCAGTTGCTTCAAACTGGTTTGTCTTTCTTTAATTCTGTTGAACAAAAAAAGAAGATATTCTAAAGCAAACTGAAAACCTGTAAGCATTGACTTCCATCGTAGGAAAACCAATAGTTCAATAGTTACAGGTTTTCAGATTTTTTCAAAATATCTGTTGTGTTTAACAGAAGAAAGAAACTCACAAAGGTTTGAAACCACATGAGGCTGAGTAAATAGTTAGTAAACTCTCGTTTTTGGGTGAACCAGCTCTTTACGAACCACTACAAATTAATTTTTTATATTTTCAAGCTGAATATCTATAAGGCGGAGTTGTGTTTTACATAATTATTTTTTTTAAATAGTAAATGTATAAGGCTACACTGGAACTGATAACTGGTAACGTTAAAATATACAGTAACAACGTGAGAAATACCTCATGTGTCAGCTTTACACCGAGTCACAACTCATGGCTGCTCTCTGCAAAGCAACTCCACACAAGCTATATCTTGAGGATGTTAAACATGCTACACATACAGTTAGGCCCATAAATATTTAGACATCAACACAGTTCTAACATTTTTGGCTCTATACACTAACACAATGGATTTGAAATGAATTGAACAACATGTGTTTTAACTGCAGACTGTGTCAGTTTTAATTTGAGAGCATTTACATCCAAATCAGCTGAACGCTGTACGGACAGTTTGCATATATGCCTCTCACTTTTTAAGGGACCAAAAGTAATTGGACAGAATAATAATCATAAATCAAACTTTCACTTTTTAATGTTTGCAAATCCTTTGCAGTCAATTACAGCCTGAAGTCTGGAACATTTAGACATCACCAGACACTGGGTTTCATTCCTGGTGATGCTCTGCCAGGCCTCTACAGCAACCATCTCCCGTTCCTGCTTGTTCTTGGGCCATTTTGCCTTTAATTTTGTCTTCAGCAAGTGAAATGCATGCTCAATCGGATTCAGGTCAGGTGATTGACTTAGCAATTGCATAACATTCCACTTCTTTCCCTTCAAAAACTCTTTGGTTGCTTTTGCAGTATGCTTTGGGTCATTGTCCATCTGCACTGTGAAGCACCGTCCATTGAGTTCTGACACATTTGGCTGTATATGAGCTGTCACATCATCAATAAATACAAGGGAACCAGTTCCATTGACAGCCATACATGCCTATGCCATGTTACTACTACCATCATGGTTTACTACTTAAGATCATGAGCAGTTCCTTTCCTTCTCAATACTCTACTGCTCCCATCACTCTGAAGTTGATCTTGTTCTCTTCTGTCCATAGGATTTTGTTCTATCACTGACAACTTTTTTAGAACTCTTATCTGGCCTTCCTGTTTTTGAGGTTCACCAATGGTTTACACCTTGTGGTGAACCCTCTGTATTCACTCTGGTGTAGTCTTCTCTTGATTGTTGACTCTAACACACATATACCTACATCCTGGAGAGTGTTTTTGATATGTCCAATTGTTGTGAAGGGTGTTTTCTTCAACAGGGAAAGAATTCTTTGGTCGTCCACCATTTGGTCGTGTTTCAGTGGTCTTCTTAGGTTTTTTGGTGTTGCTGATCTCACTGGTGCATTCTTTCTTTTTAACCTCTCACCCAGCAGCCCGATGCGGACGCACTGAGATGCTGTTTTTCCACATGTCAATGTTTATGAATAGATTACATCAAAATAGACATGAGTAATCTTGACAAATTGTACATCAGTTTAAAGCTATAACCCTCAAGCAGCCATTGCAGCTAGTTGTTTTTCAATAGGAAGCTTATAAAGATTGTATTTGCTAAATTTTGTGCAAGTTGAACATAAAACGCTTATTATATATGGAGTACATATCATCATAATAACAACACACATGCATTCATTGCTGTACATCACGGTTTATTTTGAAAGGTAAGAGTCCCCAGAAAAACATCCCATGAAGCACATTTAGTCCACCGACACAATAGTGTTGAATTATGGATGGTTATTCATTTGTTTATGTCACCATTTCTGCCGGATACCTGTTTTACCATTGCTTTACCATGTTACCTACACGTGAAAATGGCGTCTTTGTAGTAAAAGGCAACTCAATGTCATAGCTTACAGTGTTACAGATAAAATAAGACCACAAACTGAAAAAAAGTCAAATTTTATAGTTACTAAAATCTAAACAAAGCCACGTGTTTTGACCTTCTGCGTGTCTCTAAGTCATTGCTATCGATCTTCCTACTTGCCAGTAGTTTGATTGACAGAGAATTTAGCCAATGGCTTGCTCTTATTGGTCAGCTGCACTCTTTTTGCTGTCACTGGCTCAGTGATCTGTCAATCATCACGCGACGCACCTGCCCCCTGTTGCACAGCTGCTAGCAGTTTGAGCTAATGGCAGAGCGGCTGGTAAACAAAGAAAATAAATCGTCAAAAGTTTTGATCTGCTGAAGAGAGTTTTGAGAGATTGTTTGAAGCGAAGATGAGAATATTTCTGAGGAGAACTGATACTTTCATGACATGGATGAAGAGTAACTTCTGGTATTTTCTAACGGTGAGTATTATACTGTTTATGTCTCAGTTCTTCTGTGAAGCCTGCTTGTGCCTATAAGTGTGAATGTCTCTCCGGTAGCGATAATCTTTAAGTAATGTTTTGCATTATCATATGTTTGCCATTTATCTGAATGGCTGCTGTTAGCTAAGCTATCTGTATAATTATATTATGTATATATGGGCATCAGAGTAAATCGTGTTTGCTACTCAAGAGGGAAAATACAATTGCTTATAATAGAATCCTAATTCTGTTTTTTTTTTTTTTTTTTCCACGTAGCTGAATCTGCTGTGCAGTGGATTTCAAGCAGCAGCCAGAGCAAAGTGAGACAGCAAAACAACAACTCTTGTAATACATTTTTGTTGCATATGCACTGGACTTATTTCACACAATGTACTTCTTGTGCTCAAATAAATCATTCATACTATACGCTTCTGTCTATTATTTTACAATTAAAAAATTAGTGGTATGTGAAAAGACTAAAACAGTTGTGTTAGAAACCCCAGTACATGTGTGGTCATCAGACCTCTCCACAAACAAGGAAAGGGAGAAAAATCGCAAGACATTGTCTCAGAAAAATAATTCCAGAAACTTAATTTTGCATGATATTGGCATCAAATTCAAAATGTATATTCAGGAGATGTAGCGTTTGGCCTATTACTTTACTGTATTGCTCCAGGACAGATTTCACGGATTTGTTTATGAAATAAATTAGTGCGGTGCAATTTTTTTACATTACTTAAGCATCTATAACTTTTTTCGTTTGAGCATTATAAACTCTAGATGAGGTTTAATAAAGCCCAGAGTGTCTTTCCAAAGATACATAAACTGTGAATGTAGACCAAATTATTCAGCAACTGTAAATGTTTTAGTTTGGGATGGTCATTTTTGAGAGTGCCTCTGATGGTGAGAGAAAGGACACTGATATAGTCTCAGCAAACTTTACAGAAATCTCATTTTGCATGCTATCTTCATCAAATTTGAAATATAAACTCATGAGAAACTTGGCTTTTAGGTCATATTTTTTCTGGGACATTTAATGTTTTTGTGTGTTTCTATATGGAAAAACAAATATTGAACAAAATACAATTTTTTTTCTCATGACAATGTATAACTTTTTATATTTTTTAACATGTAACTTCCCCTTTTACCACAGTAAAGCTCAAAGTGTTTATGTTTGTAGCTTACTGGAGTCAGGCTGGGTAACGTTCCACACAGTTTTTTCACCCTAATGATGGCTTGCTTGGAGCTCTTTGGATCTCATGTTGAAAGTAACAGATTCCAAATGCAAATAGCACACTTGAGCTGAACTATCTTGCAATGGGACAGCTTAGAAGCCAATTGTCCAATTACTTTTTAGGACTGTTAAAAATGAGATGCTGTAACGAGGAGGCTGAGGCAATGTTAGAATCCATATGCAGAAGTTTATTAAGGGGATTAGGCAGAGACATCAACGTGTAAACAGGCAAATAGTCAGCAACAGAAAAGCAGTCCAATCCAAACGACAAACACAGGGGCAAATCTAGAGAACGTAGTGATAATGCAGGCAGGAGTTCAGTACAACAACCATCAGTCCAAATCAGATCAAAAGGGCAAAGACAGAACATACGTGATTAAGGCAGGCAGGGTCATACACAGGATAGCAGTCATGGAGTCACTTGGAACAAACGCTTGGTAAGGCAGGTAAACTGGCAATACTTTCGCAAGGAAGCATGTCCTGAGCTCTCACTAAAATACAACACAAACAGGAAGTAACCACAGAGGGAGCGGAGCTGAGTCAGTAGTCGGGCGAGGGCTCCCTCTTCTGGCGTGGCGTTACAGATGCACATATGCAATGTTGTAATTCCTACAGCGTTCACCTCATTTGGATGTAAATACTCTCAAATTAAAGCTGACAGTCTGCAGTAAAAGCACATCTTGTTTGTTTAATTTCAAATAGATTGTGTTGGTGTATAGAGCCAAAAATGTTAGAATTGTCAATGTCCAAATATTTATGAACCTAACTGTACGTGTTTCTTCTATCATAAAATAATAAATTAATAATATCAAATAGCAATCTGTAAATGAAATAAGAGCACATCTTAAACTGAGTTTGTTCTCTTGGCCTGCAATTTAATCAATGTTAAATGTCCTGTTGTGTCTTCTTGTTTGTACTGAGTTTATCGACTGGGCACTAAAAGATAAGTGTGTGCGTGCGCACGTGTATCTCGCGTGTATTTGTATAAAACGATTTGAAAAGCATTTGAAAGCAGCCTGAGTATGCTGTGATGTGTATGATATCATGATCACAGTATTTACTGGCCATCTGTTGCATGATGGGGCCCCTCAGAATGGAGCCTTAGAGGAGTGCTGCCGTCCCACTAACACTAATTGAGAGTGACAAATCCCCCTGCTTCAGCGTGATAACTGATTGTTTTTTTTGTTTTTTTTGTCAGATGATGTTAAGGTCAGCTTGTGGTTAACCTATAACAAAGTGGACTCATCATCTAAATGGATAGAAAAAAATCTAGCAAACTCCTTATTTGTGGTATTTACAGAGACATGCATCACTATTACTGCTGCTTTAACAGATGTGAACAAAAATGACAGTGACTTGATTTCATTCATTTTATTCGTCATTGCATGTATCACTTTTTTGTGAATTCACCCTTTTCACAATAATCTAGTGTAAGTAATATATTGCTGTTTCTTTTACAGGATTAAAATAAAAATGACAAAGACATTTAATTTACATTTTTTCATGGCACTAATGTATGCATGAGACTAGTACATTACTTTTTTTAAATAATTTGCTGTTTTGTATACATGTTAATCTTCTAGTCATTAACTTTTGTATTTAGAAAAACAATGGCATCACTTTTGTTTGTTTGTTTTTGTTAGTTTTTGTATCGGATGACCATGTGGTGATTATACTACTTTTTTCAGTATGAAATACTTCTGTCCAACCAGTATGTTAAGTGTACGAGCACTTCAAACTGTTCAACATGTAAAAGGTTGTATTGTTATCAAAGAAAATTGTATGTTGCACTGCAGCATAGGAGTATATGCATATATCCACCTGTCAATCTTGTGTTTCATCCTTTCCCTAACTCGTGTAGAAAACTCCATGATACTCAAACTTCACATGGGGTAAGGACTCTCCTTCCACCTGGAGATGGCAAGCTAGCTTTTTCCAGTCAAGCTCCATGGCCTCAGACATAAAGAGGCTGACTTTCATTCCTGCTGCGTCACACTCGGCAGTAAACTACTGTAGGGATAATTTACAGTTTTAACCCAAAGAATGACCAGACTGTCAGATGAAGAAGAGCCGGAGTCAGAGATTCAAATAAATAAAGTTTACTGACGATAGTTTGTAGTTTTTTAATCAGCAGAAGCCAGCTTCAACACTCGCAATGAGTTTCATGGCCGCTTTGCTTACAATCCTAAATCAATAACAATTATACTCTTTACACAAGACCAGAAAGGGTGTGATTCAGGTAACAGGTTCTGATTGGTTAAAACAAAGATAGACAATTCTAAATATGTACATCAATGCGGGGTCGTATCTGAATCCAGATAGGGATGGCGAAAGGAGGCTTAAGCCAAGTCGCCCGTAGACAATTAAAAGCTGGTCTCAGACCTGTAGAACTAACCCATCGGATGCATATACACAAGCAAGAGACAATCTGTCGTAAAAACCCAAGCTTGTTTCTTTGTACTCTCACCTGTCTAATTAAGCTAGTTCAGAACTGGTATAAACAGCATTCAGACAGCTATATTCTTACTACACAAAGTCCATCTTGAATAAAAAGGAAAATCACTTTAAACAGAATAATCACAATAATAATGTTATCAAAATTATTTTAGACAGTAATAACACATAATTATACAAATAGGACAACAGTTGTTTTCAATCATCAAGCCCTTCCACTCGAGGTCTCCATGACCTCTGACCTAGTTTGGTGGCTCCTGAAAATAGAGTTAAAATAAACAGACAAAGAGAGGAGCAAGGACACTGACATTACATTAAGAAGTGTGTTAACTTATTCATTAGTCAAAATCATTTCAAAGTTAAATACTTATTCAAATAATCATATTAATAAAGTAATGAGAAAAAGGAAAAACGTTAATCCATGCTGGAGCGGATTGGAAGGCAGAAATCTGAATCCATCAATACCTCAGTCCGTGTCTAATGAAGCCAATAACAGAGATGAATTCATATGGTCCCCGAACCTACTTAGGGTATAGAACTGGTCCAGTTTTCTATGGCCTGGATGAAATTTAAATTGTTTTTTTCTGGATCTGAGGTTCAGTCATTGCTCGCATCCTTATCTGTGATCACCTTATAGTTGAAAAACACTCTCCAGTCTCCTTTTTAAAATGGGAACCACCACTCTATTTGCCTAGTTCAGAGGTAAGCAATGTTGTAGAGCCGTGTAAGCCAAGACAGCCCCACAACATCCAGAGAATTGAGGTACACAGGGTATCTCATCAACCCCAGCTGCTTTGCCACTTTGGAGCTTTCAGATTATCTCAGTGACTTAAGCTTGGGTGATGGGAGGGTCAACCCCTGCATCCCCTTTCTCTTCTTCCTCAGTTAAAGGCATGTCATAGGATTGAAAAGATCCTTAAAGTGTTTTTAACAGCAAAAGCTGTTGTTAATTCCAAAACATCACTCTAAACCAGTATCGGTTTAGACTACAGGATACTAATAAGTAAGTAATGTATTTTTATGTAACGCATTTATTGTGTAAGCCATACACCCAAAGCACTTTACAATCATGAGGGGAGTCTCTCCACAACACCACTAGTGTGCAGCATTTACTTGGATGATGCGACAGCAGCCACAGGACAAGGGCGCCAGTGTGCTTACTACACACCAGCTATTGGTGGAGTGGAGAGACCGTGGTAGAGCCAATTCAGTTGATGTGGATGATTGGGAGGCCATGATCGTAAGGGCTGATGAAGAGAATTTGGCCAGGACAATGGGGTTACACCCCTACGCTTTACAAGAAGTGCCATGGGATTTTTTAATGACCACAGAAAGTCAGGACCTCGGTTTAAAGTCTCATCCGTTAGACACATGCCCACTGACAGTATAGCATCCCCTTCACTATACTGGGGCATTAGGACTCACACAGACTGCAGGTCCACTTCCATATACTGGTCACAGATCAACATTATAAGCCTGAACTGCATAAGTGTCCATTCACATGTCTTTTGCATGCACAAGTTTGTTGAGTGAGACATAAGCAGTGCACTGCGTTCAAGTATTTCAGGCATGCCTAGTTGAAAACATCTCAACTTTTCAGAATGCCACAATTGCACCATGAGTCACGTAACAAGAACTGAGACTAATTACCTCAGACACCCAAACACTGCATCAATAAAACTTGTATCAAATCTGCAGCAATGTTTTTGTCAATTTGTCATCCTTTGCGAAAACCGTTGATAGTCGCCTAGCAATGACAGGCAACATGGAAGCGCGAGTGCAAAGCATGTTGAAAATGCTAAAAGAAGTGATGCGCCTTGTGCTTTAATCACTTTTAGATGCAATACAGTATGTTAACAGCCCCTTAAACAACAACTTTAATAATAAGAACCATAATTACTCAATCACTCACTTTCCTTTGGCTTATTCCCTGCTTTATCAGGGGTCGCCATTGTGGAATGAACCACCAACATCTCTGGCAATTCTTTACACAGCCCCTGCTTCCACAACCCAGCACAGAGAGTACAGCTCCCAGTGCTGAAAAGACCCACATACTCTCCCATTCACACATTACAGCCAATTTTAGTTCATCCAATTCACCTTTATCACGTCTTTGAACTGTTGGAGAAACTGATTGAAACGAGAGCATGCTTTGCACCTGCATAAGAGGAGGGATCTTTTCATACCTGCAGGTACTGTAACAATAGTTTGTCATTCCACAAAGGGAAACATAAACAAATTTCGTTTTTAAGGGTGCAACACATTACAAAAACATTGGGACAAATGCAAAATAAATATGAAAAGGTTATACAATATCCAAATTTAGGAGTTTTGAGACACTCTACAATATGCTGTATGTGAGTTTTTGACTCTTCTAAAGCATAAAAATGGCATAATATGTTTGCAGATATTAAGAAACATGCTAAGTGCTAAGTTATTCTGCTTTGAAAATGTGCGTTCCGTGCCGGACCACCTGTCTTTGTTTTGGTCCCTTTAACCCACCCAAAGCCAGTTTAGCGAACTATAGTTCAACACCCACCTTGGTGGTTTTTAATTCATTCAGTCAGGAAGGCTCTCAAAATATGCATCAACGACTGAAAATGTGACCCCCGGTAGACGGTAGCAGCCTCCCAAATGAGACGCGGATTCAGAGTTCCACATGAGGTGGTTATTAATTAGCAAATAGTATAAATATTACAAACATAAATATTAGGTGAGCAGGCTACATTGTAACCCCATGTCCTAACAACATGTTACATGACGAGATTTGCAGTGATAAGCAATTTATAAAATCTTGTTCAAAATAGTTCATGCTTTATCTCTATTAATATTTCTTTAAATTGATGATTGATTGATGCGTCCAATGATGAAAAGAAAGCATTTCTCTCAAAAGGTTTCTCTCAAGGTTTTTTTTCCTTAACTTTCGCCAATTGGTGAAGTTTGTTCCTCGCCGCTGTTCGGGACTTGCAGAGCTGCGCATCGATGGATTTGCTCTGTAGTGTTTGGACTCTCAGCAGTGAATATTGAACCACACTGAACTGAACTGAACTGAACTTCAACACTAAAAAACTGAACTGACACTGTTTTAATTTACTATAATCTTCTATGTGAAGCTGCTTTGACACAATCTACATTGTAAAAGCGCTATACAAATAAAGATGAATTGAATTGAATTGAATTGAATTTGTCCTGGGCTTTGAGTGCAGATCAGTTGTTCATCTGTAAATAGGCGTACTATAGTTTTTTTTGTCCCTTTAGTACTAATATCTGAAGTATGCAGTAGTGCCGATACTATCAGCACATAAAATAGCATATGTTTATAGAATAATTTTTTTATATCTAAAATACATATGAAAACAGGTGGATTAGGAAGGCCCCTCTTCCACGTCAAACACCCCAACACTGGCAGTGATCCAACCCCTTACCACTGCGATGGTCAAGTTGTCAAAGGCAAAATATATCTCATACATAAACTATGTTTCATTTAGTTAATTCATATTTAATTTTCATATTTAGGAATTTAACATTTGTAAAACTTTATATAATGATTTTTAATAAACAACATCACCACAAATCGCATCTTATTTTCTTCTTGTAATTTGAAAGGACCTTTTAGTCAGATTTAATATTACTTTTCCTACTTATAGATGTCATAAAAGCATGATAAATGGGATGGCAGAAGAAAAGAAGTGGGTCAGACATTTCCACTTCATGTATTTTGTTGAAAAATGTGTTTAAGACAAAGGCCCAATCCCAATTCTATTTTTGTACCCCTACCCCTTCCCCATGGCCCTTAAAACCGAGTGTGAAGGGGAAGGGTTTCAAAATTTAACCCCAAGAATTCGGACAGCAGTTATTTCAGTTGTTTTATTTTTGATATTTATCTTCAGGAAATCACTGAAGGGATATATTATGTTATTGTGGAGAGGTAAGCATGATCGAACACCCAATAATCAGCACCCAAATAATCAGCAGGCCAATCAGAAATAATAAATAACACCTGTTTATTCTAGTGATTGGGCCAGAGAGACACCCTTCTTAAGGAGAAGGAGCAGCCAGGAGAGAGAGAGAGAGAGAGGAGAGAGCACCCACACAGACACGAGAGCTTGTGTGTGTGCGCGTGTGTGTGTGTGTGTGTGTACGTGTGTGTACGTGTGTGTGTACGTGTGTGTGTACACTTTAAAATAAAAAGCAAAGTACTTACCTTATATCGCCGACCCTGTCTTCTTCTTCCACACAACAACGAACTATATTACAGTTATCATATTGATCTAATGTGGCAATAAGATCGTAATACTGTGCATTAAACACACTGGCCATATTAATCTATGTAAACACACAAAACAACATTAACATTATAGCAGACACTGTAAAAAGGTCATTCCCAGCCACTAGACTTTTCTGACTGGGTATTCGAGTGTCATCGAGTGTCAGAATGTTGTGGAACTGCTGTACAGGAGTTATTATGATGGATTATAGATTGCGAAATTTTGCTGTTTTTATTTTAGCCTTGTTTTTTTTTTTTTTTTTTTTTTTTACACTAACGTGGTTCATACCTGCCAACACTCCCGTTTTTCCCAGGAGTCTTCTATATTTCAGACCCGTCTCCCGTATAGGTTTGTCTCCTGGAATTTCACCCCCCCCGCTCCTCAGCATTTTTGTACAGTCGGGCTGAAACCTGGTGCTTGTGAGCGTGCTCTTCCGGTCGCCCCATCTCCTCAAACCTCTCACCCTTCCCCGCTCTTCAGTTCGCGCACACATCACCAATCCCCCCCCCCCCCCCCCCCCCCCCCCCCCCCCCTTTCTTCAGTTCGCGCACGCACCCCCCCCCCTCCCCCCCTGGTCTCCCGGAATTTACGAACTAAATGTTGGCAGGTATGACGTGGTTATACCTGCAAATGTTTCAAATCAAATCAAAGCATATGTTTCAATCAAAGCATATGTTTGTTTGTTGTAAAAATCTGTAATAATGACAAAAAATACTAATTTGTGGATCTCCTTACTTCCGGGTGTAACTATTCTGCCGTTGTAGCTTGTTTATTCTGGGAAATTTTCTTACCCCTTGGTTTAGAATGTGGTCCTGAAAAATATTTGTTCAAAGGGCTATTCACCCCTTCCCCTTAGGGCTATGCCTTCAAGCTAAAGAGATTTGGGACACCCTTACCCCTTCAAGGGAATGTGCAAAACGAGGGGTAGGGGTAAAGGGAATGGCTAAGGGGTAGAATTGGGATGGGGCCAAAGTCTTCTATGATGCTTCAGCAGCCAGTTGAATTATTTACACAATAATGTCTTATATCTGCATGACCAAAAATAAGAGTAACCTATTAAACTGTTTTTGCTGTTAATGGCAAAATCATTCATTGCGCTGGTGTTTCATTTTCACTTTGATTTGTTTCATTTAACCCTCTAAGACCTGACATATCAAAAAATTGTCAGAAATTTTAAATTTTCTGGAACTGAGATGTTTATAAATAAATAAAAAATTGCCATATACATTTTTTGTGATATTTGTTTTGTATCACATTTGAAACATCAGGCATTTGTGCAACTTTTTGCTCAAAACAATGATAATTTTAGTTAGAAAAATTTTTTTTGCCCCTAACATTTTGACAAAAGAGAACATTTCAGGCAGTGTATCTCTTTATTTTTTTTACATTAAGCATTTTAGAGTGATTTATTATTTCCCTTTGTGATAGGCGTACTAGTAGTTTCAGTTTTTGTTCTGGCAAAGATGCACTTTACATTTACACAGTGCACAAAAGTGAGAAGTCATTGCTGGTGCAGTGTTTTTATCTCCGCCAGGTTTCTCTATGTTGGAAAATGATTAGGGTCATGCCTTCTAACATTAAAAGGCACACTGCAGCTTGACCTTTTATGGGGTGCACGTTCATGTACATGCCCAGGACTTTCTCAATCTCTTTGGCATCTGTGTTTATAGACTTGCCATCTTTGAATATACTGTACAGGTTTATTTGTTCTCCAGTGTCCTGTAGCATTTCATCAGTGGCAAACTATTTCAATACTGTATATATACAGAGTCCATAATAATAGATGGCAATTAAAGTGCCATAGAGCAGTTAGAGAAAAAAGAGGAGGAGGGATGGAGTCCTCAGCCCATGCATGATGATGGTGGTCATTCAGACAGCTGTGATGAGGAAGATTATCAAGAAAAAAGTTGTAGTTCAGACAAGAAGCTTAGGTCTCAACAATACAAACACAGGACACAGTCCAGAAAGCAGTCGATCTGAGTCCTCTGTGCCTTCCTTAGCAGATGCAATGATCTTAACAAATGTACCATAATATTGTATTTTTCTCCATCTGTAATCTTTTCTTTTTGCATTGCCCTTTGCTTTCTGACTGTGTCCTGTGTTTGTGTAGTTGGGACCTTTACTTCTGTGCTTGTTTGGACTACACTTTCTTCTTGATAATCTTCCTCATCACTGCTGTCTGAATGACCACCATCATGCATGGCCCGAGGAGTCCATTCCTCCTCCTCATCTTCCCCTAACTTCTCTCCGTCACTTTAATTGCCATAGACTATTATGCTAATGACATTTTCAAGACGCTAATGCTTCAAGATGCTAATGACATTTTCACTTAAATTTTTCTACCATCTTCCTTTATTCTTTTGACATCTAAAAATTATCTAAAAATGACATATTATGCTGACACGGTTTCAATTTACTTTAATCTTCTATGTGAAGCTGCTTTGGCACAATCTACATTGTAAAAGTGCTATAGAAATAAAGGTGAATTGAATTAAAAATACACATCAATTAATCAATAGAGTTTACCGATTATGAATTATTGTAAAAATACCCACAATGTATTTTAAAATGGCATTTCAGTCACTACTTATAATAATTTAATCATCCAAAAACAGTGTGTTTGCATTGTAGTAGGCATGATATAGATTACATTACAAAAATGTGACATTTTTGTTCGGAAATAAAGCTCCTTTTATAAGCTTCTTTTATACCTGTTGTATCAAGTTTGATACATGCATTTTTAACACAATTTATTTGCAACAAAATAAATTCATTATTAAGTAATTGTGCTTTGTTTTAATCAAGAAAACCTTTTTTTTTTAAAATTAGTAACAATCTAAATTTTATTCTTACTATAACAACTTGAAGTTAGCAAATAGTTTTTAGCTTAAAAGCATCCCAGTAATTCAATGAGAGCAGCCATTTTGAAAAGGTAAAAAAAAAGCCTTTCCACAACTGCAGTGTCATGAAAATCCACAAGGGAGGAGAATACAAGTATCAAATCATAAACAACAGGTTTTTAAACAAAGTATTGATCAGGTTGATATTAAATAGGTCTTAGAAACTTGTGTATCAAATATGATATGTGCGGCTCTATAGGGTTAAACAATGAGACTGGACAGAACCAAACTTGCTATTCTCTGCACTAAAATGCAGCGCATGTCAGATGGGCATTATTAAAGGCTTTGGATATTTTTAAAGTTTAAAGCTTATTGGATTCATTCACGTCGGCCACAACAGGAAAAAAAAAAAATGCAACTGCGTTAAATGCGTAATTTTTTTTACGCATTAAATATTTCAAATTAATCACGTGCGTTAACGTGCTAATTTTGACAGCCC
>CAIGQZ010001455.1:2157906-2216496 GCA_903798205.1 Danio tinwini | reverse complement strand
GCTGTTTCTTGCTGTAACTCTGGCCTTTGTGCTTTAGAAGGGAATAAGGATTTGTTGTGTCACATCTTTGTCTCAGGGAATTTCCTGTGACTAAGCAAACTGCCCCTTCCCTTCCTGTCGTTGCAGCCAGAGGACATTGGATCAGCACCTATTGTCAATGCACCAGAGGGGAACAAAGTGGACATTGAAGCCTTCAGTCAGTTTACAAAAATTATCACCCCCGCCATCACTCGTGTCGTGGATTTTGCCAAAAAGCTACCCATGTTCTGTGAGGTAAGAACATCAACCTGCAGTAAAACTCAAAGAATGCAACTCCTTGAAAAGGCCAGAACAAAATGAATGAATAAATGTTAGATTTTAAAAATGGAAAGTACATATTATTATAGGTTTTAACTGTGTCATTTGTGTAATTGATCAGCTGCCTTGTGAGGACCAGATCATTTTGCTGAAGGGTTGTTGCATGGAGATCATGTCTCTACGAGCAGCAGTGCGTTATGACCCCGAGAGCGATACTCTGACACTAAACGGGGAGATGGCTGTCACACGGGGCCAGCTCAAAAACGGGGGCTTGGGTGTTGTCTCAGATGCCATCTTTGATCTGGGTGTCTCGCTGTCCTCTTTTAACTTGGATGATTCTGAGGTGGCATTGCTACAAGCCGTGATTCTGCTTTCCTCTGGTTAGTGCCAATTTAATATTAGTTAATCAGACCATTTGTTCTGGATCATATTTGTAAACCAAAATTAGTCCTTTTAAATAGCATATTTAGGATCTATTTTGAAATGTACATCAGTACATTTTTTTATTGTTGCAAGGAAGAATCCTATAATTTTCACTGACGCAGTGATTGTGTATATGTTAGGTGGTTGTCCCAGTTTTCAGTACAATGCTTGACTTCCACCAGAAGTTTGTTTAAAGGCTCTAAGACCAGCTGCATTGGATGTTCCTGAGTGGTGATTACTCAGGATTACATGGGCCACTGAGGGGAAACCACTTAATAATGCTATTTAAAATAGGATTACACTTCAGCTAAGAATGTCACAATTAATAGGTATAGACTTCAATGCCCGCTTCCACTGCTGCATGGGTTCATTTTCGATTCCTCTATATTTATAAAGCCCAGTGTCTTAATTTGTAAGGACAGTTGTGTTATTATTCACATTCTAATCATACCGTACATACACTGGTGTAGCACTGCACAGTTCTGATTAAAATTAGGTCGTTGTTTCTGGGCAAACATGCCTTCTTTCTCTGACCATAATGTGCATTATAGAACGAGGTGGGTTTATTCATTTTAGTGCCACTGACAGTTTTTGGTCAAATGGGTCTTTTGAAAAAGGAAAAAATTGTGGACATATTTACATACAGTTGAAGTCATAATTATTAGCCCTTCTGTGAATGTTTTCTTTTTTTTCTTTTTCAAATATTTCCCAAATTATGTTTAACAGAGCAAGGAATTTTGACAATATTTTAAAAAAAATCGTATTTGTTTTATTTCAGCTAGAATAAAAGCAGTAAAAAAATTATAGAAATGAAGGTCAATATTATTAGCCCCCTTAAGCAATTTTTTGATTGTCTCCAAAACAAACCACTGTTATACGACTTGCATAATCACCCTAATTTGCCTAATTAACCTAGTTAAGTCATTAAATTGCACTTTAAGCTGAGTACTAGTATCTTGAAAAATATCTAGTACAATATTACCTACTGTCATAATGGCTAAGATGAAAGAAAGCAGTTATTAGAAATTAATTATAAAAATGGTAATGTTTAGAAATGTGTTGAAAAAATCTTGTTACAGAGAAATTCGGGAAAATACAGGGGGGGGGGGGGGCGGGGGGGGTTGGCTAATAATTCAGGAGGGTAATAATTCTGACTTCAATAAGTTAATTAAATTAAATTATAAATCTTCCACTGTATATACAGTTGATAAAATTATATACATTACGATATAAACGTAAGCAAAAATAAATGGACAATAACTGTTCATTAAAATACTGTTCACATAAAATATTCTTCAGGAAGCTGAATGATATATGGAAGTGTTTTGTTTTTCAATGACACTGTAATGTCCCTCATCTCTTTCTCTTTATTTCACCGACAGATCGTCCAGGTTTAACAAGCGTAGAGCGGATAGAGCGTTGTCAGGAGGAGTTTCTTTTGGCCTTTGAACATTACATCAACTACCGTAAGCACAAGGTGGCTCACTTTTGGCCCAAACTGTTGATGAAGGTGACGGACCTGCGCATGATTGGTGCCTGCCATGCCAGCCGCTTCCTGCACATGAAGGTGGAATGTCCCACGGAGCTCTTTCCGCCCCTCTTCCTGGAAGTATTTGAAGACTGATGGAAATCCAATCAGGCCAAGCTGCTCCCACCAACACCAACCTCCACAAATCAGACCTCTACAGTCTCCCTGTTCCTGGTCATATGATTCTAGCACTACTGAACATCATTTCATTCCATAGTTTTAGGAGTAGCTCTGGGGCCTATTTTTGATGGGATCCATTCCTTTTACAAAGCGGGTACATGTGAATAGCATAAAAAATATAAATTCTGTTACTCTTGTTTTGTTTTTTCCGAAATGTTTGATTTCTGAACATAGTCTTGGATACCGCTCAACAGAAATGTATGAACTATGCATTCGGGTTTCATGTCACATCAGGCCTCAGAAATAAGTCAAATAGCGCCACACTGCAAAGGATAATAGCAATATATAGTTTTCTTTTACTTCCTTATTCTATTGGTCTATAGGTCTTTTTAAGCTTATGTTAAGCTATAGGTTGTTTAATGTTTTGTTCCAGATCCCTGTAAAGCACCTACAGTACCTAGACCGAATTTCATTACATCAATAGGTGCAAAGTAAAATCACAATTGTGGGCTATATTATCTCAATCCTTTTGTCCTAGACATCACTAAATGGAAAATGCATATATACTTGTAACTTTATGTTGCATATTTTAAGAGCAAAACCGCAATAATAGATCTTAGATTCTTCATTATCTTGGAGTTGTCAGAATAACTCGGAAAGAAAAAATGAAAGGTCAGTCAATTTCAGTATTACTTCTCAGATAAAAAAAAGTTCTGAACTGCTATAGAATTTAGTTTGTTGTTGTGTACCCCTACTTCTGCTTTGAAATTGTAGAGGAAACAGACACACACACACACCGCTAATTCCAAAGAGCAGTCTCAGAACATTAAAACTGTAATGTGAATAATCCCAAAATACAGTGCTAAGCAAGTAATTGAAAAAAGGTTTTTAATTAATGTAATGCCATGTATATTAAGTATTTGTGTGAGGGGTTCTAATTTAAAGTGCTTAACATTGTCAGCTGTTTCTGTGCCATACAAATATCAGGTTTCATTTCAATAATAATTTGATGCTTAGATTAAAAGATGCCTGTGTAGGCATGAACCCAAAATAAATCTATTTTTTAAGTGGCAGAAGGTGAACTGAAACTTGTAAATGACAAGACGGAATGTCCCTTTAAATGGTGGTTACAGCCCTGAGGCTTTTTTGTTTGTTTGTTTTTTGCCAGTACACCTGAAACCTTAACAGGCAAACGGCCTCATAATACTATAATATGCATTCAGAGAAAATGTTTAAAAATCTCCATATTTTATACATGGAAGAAAGATTTTTTTCTCTCTAAAGTCAGCAAAACACAAATCTGTAAATCTGTAAATTATCAGTTTCTTGTATTTTGTTATACATGTTTTTTATTTCATTTATTTCTGCTTTTGAATTGCATTATGGGACCTTGATCTTTTTACCTTGAATAGTTAACATTTTGTTATAGTTTAAAGTGATATATTGTCTGGGTTGGTGTTATATATTATGGTACAAAAACCTTGTAATAAACTGCCAGTACATTTTCTGTTACTTTACAGACTTATTTTTCTATATATTATTACTTATACATTATATCATTTCAAACTACTAAGTTGTAAATAAAAAGCCCCTTTGTTAATCTGTAGAGTTGAATTTTCAACATCAAAGGTGGACAGAGCAGATATCAACATCCCATAATGCAATTCACAACTGTAAATAAATGGAAAACACTTTTAATCACAAAATACATAAACTTAATTAACAGATATTTTTAACTTCTGGCCAGCAGCCACTGTTATTAGCTCATAATTAATGTGCCAAAACTTCCCTAAGAAATCCCAGTTTCCTTGGATGTTCATCTGCTCTAAGGGTTTTTGAACCCAGCCATTGCTAGATCCTTTGACCCACTGGAACTCTTTAAAGTTAATTATTTCTTTTCTTTAATCAATATCACAAAATAGACCTAGCCACTACTGTTTGAATCTGCTGGTGCTATCAGTTTGCCGATTGTTACCTTTGGTAGTGCTGTCACTTAAGTCTGAATTGTTCTAGTAACTGACACATGCAAATGCAATGCCGAGGACAGCAGTCAACCCTGCTACATACAGGGATGCTTTCAGATTTGTCTGTGGTGTTGTTTATGCTTTGCTTGTTTCTGTCCTGGTTCTTTTATTAATGTAAAATTTTAAATCATCCTAGAGAAGACCTTTTGTGTTGCAAAAAAGTTTTAGTGACATACAGTACCTCAGTGGATTATCAGGAACTGTCAGAAATGTTGTTGTTGTTGCTGTTGTTGATGATGATGATGTTTTTTGTTTCTTTGAACTGAGAATCACACCTCAAAAATGCAGCGCATGCTTAATCAGTGTTTTGTTATAGTGATGCCTTTTGTAAGCAATAGAATTGCTCCAGTGGTTTTACATGTTTTGGATTACATATAGACGTACATGCCAACAGACTCAAAATCATTGCACAGACAATCAATGTGTCCAGTGAAGGGGTTATAGAAAGATTTACAGGGAAGTTAGGGCCACAGCCAGGGTCCAACATTTACTTTTTGGCACACCTACCTTACCTTACCTTCATTAGGTAAGCTCCATACCATCTACCGGAGGTTGGCTTGGTCAAACAAGCTTGAAAGATTATCCTGTATTAATGTGTCCAAGCTCAATCTTTTAATATATGGTTTTTACACCACTAAAACTAAATAGTTTATGACAGATAATCCGGTCCAGCTTTACAATAAAGTTTCATTAGTAAACGTTAATGTATTTACTGGCATGGACTAAGGATGAACAACTTGTACAGCATTCATTTGACATAGTTCATCATTTACTAATGCATTATTAAAATCTAACGTTGTGCTTGTTAACATAAGAACTAACAATGAACAACTTTATTTTTATTAACAAACATGAATATAACTTACTGTAAATGTACTGTAATATTTATGTTAGTAAATACATTAACCAATGGACTCTTATTGTGAAGTGGTGTAGATATTTCTCCAGTACAATTTGGTAGTTTGTATTTAGTAATATTTATTTAAGACTTTCTGGGATTTGAGAAAGTGGTTTGTAATTATGAATTTTCAGTTTTTTCCCATATATTATGTTGCTGTTAACATTTTTTTTTTTGGTCATTTAGCCAGTCGTATGACATTTTTTCATGTCACACTTGAAATGAGTTAATTTTGGACCCTGGCCATAGATCAACATGTGTATGCACAGACACGCTTGCGGGAGTCAATACTATTTTCACAGGTATATATATATTTTATTATATGAGAAACACACACAAACATACTTCAGAAATATATTTGGCTTAAAGGAAAAGGCTGTATTTTTTTCAGACTGCAGATATTTTTTTACATGATGCAGAATAACATTTTCCAGTTCTACACACAAAGAAACAAACGGTGTCCAAAATTTGTTTTAATAATTCCAGTTCAGTGATCTCTTCTTATTGTGCTTTACATCATAAACTTAACCATCGTAGTGACATTTAATATATACTATCTACTAATAATCTTAATTTAATAACTAATTTAATAAAATCCAGTTAGAATGAAGCATAAAAGAAACTTGCTAATCTAAAACAAATTCACAGTACTTGTACTTATTCTGCGTACTGCGTTTTAGACAAAATAACCACAGTATGCTGGTGGCAAGAAAACGTGAACTTTGAATGTGAATCAGTTAGTTAAAGTTTTAAACAATGTATTTTGCTTTTTTTACTACTAAAATGAAAGTATTGCACAAGCCTGCTGTGTGACAGTGAAGCCTTGAATTCGAGCATGTTGGGATTTGGATATTTTAAAAGAGATTGCACAAGAAAATAATCCTGGAATTAGCAAAATATGATGATGATAATACTTGCACCTAAGGTGAATAAAGATGGTTTTGAGAAACTCCTGACATTTATTGTGTTCTGTGTAGTAGACTTACACAACAATTGTGAAATTATATATGCATCTAGTTTCAATTAATTAAAGTGATATACGTTTACAATTTTTTTTACTTTTATCATTTACCCAGTTTTTAAACACAATCCCACAGTACTAATATATTCTTCATTATCTTATCAAATAAGTTTTATCAAATATAAAAGAAAGATACACCTTTAAGATTTTCTCTGAAAACTCCAAACTAAACTCCAGCCAAGAGCTGTATGTATTGTCAATGAAATCATCTGAAGATTTTTAAAGTGCATTTCTGCATTTTAGTTTTGTGCATTTTACATTTTATTTTAATCAGAGTAAGGTTCTGTATAAAATCCAAACAAAATGAATCTTGTTTAATTTATTTAGCATCTCTGGAATGTTTTTCAGTTCAATTCCTCTTAATTTCTAAAGTGCTTTAACATTATAGATTGTGATAAAGCAGCTTAACATAGATGAAGTTCTGATAAATTGTCACTCCTTCAGTTTAGTTTTCACAGTTGACGTTCAGTTCAGTGTAATGTAAAAGTTACTGCTGAAAGCCAAAACACTCTAAATCCAGCAATGTGAAGAACAAACTTCACCAATTGACAAAAGTGAAGTGGAAAAAAAAACACAAGAAACAACAGACTTACTTAGGCAAAACCAGTTCTTTACTGGCCAAATGTCTTGTGCAAAGCTGCAGTCTAGGTGCCAGAGGCTTGAGAACGATGGGGCGTACGTTGTGAGAAGCTGCAGGTCTGAGTAGGTCACTGGCAGGTATTCAGTCTAGCCCACGGGATCAATGCTAAGACTTGTCTGTCAGGAATCAGCCTCATGCTCACTCCTTCATGACAACCACAGCATCTGCTCAGGATACAGGCCGAGTCCAGATTTATGTTGACCTCGGGATAAGGAGAAACAAACTAACAAGCTTATATGCTGTTCAAATTACAATGTCTTTTTGGGAAGTGTCCCAGGCTCTGGTTGCCTTAAGTAATGCAGCCTTTAGAGGATTTGAGTTTCAAAAGTTATGCCTTTGTTTTTTATGTGTATGAAAATGCAAAGATGTGTCTTTAGTTTTAAACTGACAGAGTGTGTCTGCTCCCTGAAATGTGTTGGGAAGGCTGTTCCAGAGTTTAGGTGCCAGCTATAGGAAGGATCTACCACCTACCATTTATTATCATATTGATATTCTAGGAATAATTAATTGTCCAGAATTTATTTGTGCATAGAGGATGTGAAGGCTGTAATACACCAGAAGCTCCCTCAGATACTGGGGATCTAATGAAATCATAAAGATTATTATGGATCAGTCACTGAATCAAAAAGTTATGAAAGGCCGTGAAATAGTGTTGGTGCAACCTTTGCTCACTTCTGTCTTCAATACTATGTCTCACTGGTGGTAGGCTTTGGTCACATTTTTTTTGCATCGTCCAAGTATTTCTTGTGTCCTCAAAATGCTATTAATTTAAATTTAAACCTGCATCCTGGTAGGTTTATTTTAAGCCCCAATGTAGTCTTGAATTAGCTCTATTCTTCCTCCTGGAAACCAGTCTATTAATATTTGGACTAGATTAAGTCTAAAACAATTTAAACCATGGCGGAGAAACATCTTTTCTCTGAAAAAGATCTTCTCACATCTATACATGGTATTGCCGTATGTCTTATGTCTGCTTTCAATAAAAAAAAAAGGAAAAAAGGCACTAGGTAACTAAAAGCACACTCTGAGAATTCACACTTCCGTGGCCTAGTGGTAAGAGAATCAGACTTATGAGCAAAAGTTGCTGGTTCGAGCCCCAGAACTGAATTGTTGGTGACAGCTGTGTATGTGTGTGTGTGTCTGTGTGTTTACTACTGTGTACATGTGCATTTGTATCAGCTAAATCAATGTAAAAGCTATTCTAAGCATAGGACACCATAAATAGTTCACAAACCTATTAGCTAAGAGTTACAAATGTATATCCAGGTTTACTTGCAATACAAAATGAAAAATTTAATTATTTACAACTTTTACACTCGTAGCTACACTTAACATAAACCAAAATGTGTTACTCCCAAGCAGTAATTAGTGTAATTAGTAACTAGTGGACTTACAAATACTACTTGTACAGTACATATATGTTAATATGTGAAAAGTACTTAATAAAATTAACTGGAAGGGAAGTTCACAGTCAACCCCCCCCCCCCCCCCCCCCCACACACACACACACACACACCAAAAAAAACCCAACAAGTGTTTCAATATTGCCAACATCACTTCTTTGCACTGCTGCTCTTATTATACAGTAGTTTAGCGCCACACATAGGACGACAAAATATCTACAACACCAAATCCTAGATCCTACGCTGTAATGCAGAATACCTCAAGCCTGTAGAACAATACACATATAAGATAATCCATTTAGAAAAAAAAATCATACAAAAGCTAACACAGCAGTCATAAAAAGATGGGACAAAAGTTTTATTCAATAGCAGGAGAATACACAGCTAATAATATAGAAAAGCAAAAGAGTTTATAGTATATCCGAGATGGATCTGGATTATAGTATATCCGAGAAGGGTCTGGATGTCTGGAAGTGTATTACTCTTAAAGAGATTGTGACATTGTTTGATACCTAATATGCTTTTAATTGTTTGAATTAAATTGAACTGAATGATATTAAAGTGATGTTTACACCATTTCTGCATTTTGAAATCGTGGCAACAGCTGGAGGTTTGTAGTCCACAGCATGTTGTTGCAATGTTTACAGTGCTGATCCTATACATCCAGGTTTCTTCTCGCTTTCGTGTTTTTTTTAAATGGCGGCCATGTGAAATAAGCATAGAACATTAGTGTGCTATACACAGACGCAACTGAATGGAAGAGCTGCTGTTTTCTTAGATATGAAATACATTACTGCTTATATTTTTAAACTGATCCTAATTTTATGGTGTGAGAAATAACAAAATGCGAAGGTGGCGGAAAATGGGTGTGAAATACGAGACTCCCGGGATGAGCTATTGACCCATAGTTGTAGTGTTTTTTTAGTATTTTTTGTTCCTATTATGGGTATCAATGGATGCCTTTTTTCAACATGCATCATATTCTCTGAAATTCATAAAAGTTTACAACCACTTGAGTGTTACTAAATGATGAAGAAATGCTCATTTTTGGATGAACAATACCTCTTTAAGGGTGATATAATATGACATTCTCTAATTGAAAACCACAAGTTGACAAAGGACTTGTTTACAGTGACTGCATTAAGTTATTAATAGTTAGCATAATGTATTTATGTACATATTGGGAATTATTTATAGTATGTAATGTACATGGACAGCACGGTGGCACAGTGGGTAGTGCTGTCACCTCACAACAAGAAGGTTGCTGGTACGAGCACCAGCTGTGTCAGTTGGCATTTCTGTGTGGGTGCGTGGGTTTCCTCCAGGTGTTCCAGTTTTCCCCACAAGTCCAAAGACATATGCTATAGGGGAATTAAGTTAGCTTAATTGACCGTAGTGTATGTATGTATGTTCTGTCTGTTCCTCCAGGTTGGGGGTTAAGCTTTGGGCTAATGACCCACCTCGTAAAAAGTAGACGTTTCGAAACACCAACATGGTGCGGCTAAATATCAACTTAAATATAAATGGCCCTGGGTGTAAGTACATGCCAACTTAGCACAAGTATCATTATGTGGAAATATCAGTTACCCAATCGTTCTTAAAAATGAGAAGATAAATAAATCAAAAATAAAAACGAAACTAAATTCAAGATTGGGACATTGATAAAATTGCCAGCAAATAATATTCACATTTGTTCTGCTCCACCTGAATGTTTTACAGCTCTCTGTATTTCTTCATAATTTACAGAGACATTTACAGGAAATGAGTTCATACAAGCAACATGAAATAACAGTCAGTCTCATTTGAGTCTTGGTAAATATTTTTCATTTCAACTTCTGAAACACAAATGAGTGACTATTGCAACTGCAAAAACTCAAAAAAATTAGGGGATTTTTAACATTGCAACAAAAGTTGAACAATTATTATTATCCATGGTATATCCCTAGATTCAAACAGAACAAGTGAGCACTCATATGCAGTATGCATAATTATTTACTTTCTGTCAATCAGAAAACATGATATGTGCATCTGAGAAGATTTCCTGCATTCGATATCCTTTAGATGGGAAATGTAGGCTAACAGTGCTTAATGTGTTTATCTAAACCGCTTTACTGTAAATAACAGCAAAGTCGTCTTGCGGCAATTGCAAAATAAAAAAGCAAGAAAAAAACTATACTGTACTTGTGGAGAGGTAGGCATGATCGAACACCCAATGAGGGTGGAGAGCATGCTAGGAGCCCGGCGGCTAATCAGCAGGCCAATCAGAAATAATAAATAACACCTGTTTATTCTAGTGATTGGGCTGAAGAGACACCCTTCTTAAGGAGAGAAGAAGCAGCCGGGAGAGAGAGAGGAGAGAACACACACATCCACACATACACACGTTGTGTGAGAAACTGAAAAATAAAACATTTACTGACCCTTTACCGCCGACCCTGTCTTCTTCTTCCCCTCCTACAAACGAACATTTCTACAGTGGTGCCGACACCCAGGAAGAAGAAGAAACTTCACTGCCAGAATGTCCACTCCGTCAACTACACCTTGTGCGGAAGTCATCCAGGCGCTCGTGGTTCTCCACAAAGAACAACATCATGCGCTGGTAGAACTGAAGAAAGATCTGGAGCAACGGTTCCAAGTCCTCGTGGAGGCCCAGCGGGAGGACCGCGAGCTAATCCGGAGTCTGCTGGTCCAGGAGATCCGGCCCGCTCCGACATCTGCCGCCCACCCTCCCATCGCGCTACAGAAAATGGAGCCGGAGGACGACCCGGAAGTGTTTATTGATCTGTTTGAGAGAATGGCAAAGGCGTGTGGCTGGCCGCGGGCCGAGTGGCCGTTACGAATCATCCCACTGCAATCAGGCGAAGCTCAAATCGCCGCACACCAGCTACCGGCCCAGAATCTCCTGGAGTACGATCACCTGAAGCGAGCCATTCTGCAGCGGGCCGGTCGCAACCCGGAGGAGCAGCGTCAGTGTTTCCGCTCCCTAGAGCTGACTGGAAGCGGCCGGCCCTTCGTGTTCGCCCAGCAGCTCCGTGACGCCTGCCGCAGATGGCTGGTACAGGATGGCCAGACCACTGACCAGCTGGTGGATGCCGTGGTACTGGAACAATTCATCACCCGCCTCCCCTCCTGAACATCGGAGTGGGTCCAGTGCCACCGGCCAGATGATCTGGAGACGGCCATCCAGTTGGCGGAAGATCACCTGGTGGTGAAGTCCAGGGTCGGCGAAATAACCTCTCTCTTCTCTCCCCCTCTTTCTCTCTCTCTCTCTCGTCCTGTTCCCAGGCCCAGAATGCGGGGGCCGCCCACGCCAGCCCCCAGACGGCGGGGCACTGAGGCGGATCCGCAGCCGTCCCCGCTGAAAGGGGGAGCCTATCAGGACGGAGGGGCGGAGTTTCCACCCCTGGCTGCTTCCCAGACAGCACCAGGTCTCTCTCCGGTTCAATCGGTTGGTCTTGCTGGCCCCGGGGGTGTAGTGAGAAGGTCTGGGCCGATGCATTGGCGCCGCGGGGGCGAGGATAGCGCACCAAAAGTCCGCTCTATCAAGGAGGTGAGTGCGTTTATTCGCGTCCCCGCCACGCCAATCGTCGCCCCCGGTCGCGACGGGCTATACCGGATACCTGTGAGTATAAAAGGGGGTACATATCAAGCTTTGGTGGATTCGGGGTGTAACCAGACCTCCATCCACCAAAGCCTGCTTCAAGACCCGGCATTGGATACAAGCCGCACGGTAAGGGTAAGGTGTGTGCACGGTGATGTAATTCACTACCCGCTAACGGCTATAGATATTCAATTCAGGGGGAAAAAGCATAAAGTGGAGGTGGCGGTTAACCCGCACCTCAAACACCCGCTAATTCTGGGAACCAATTGGCCTGGATTTAATAGATTATTAGGGGTCTTATGTGCGGGTGTTTCTTGGAAAAAGAAATCGCCGGAGAGGGGGCGGGTCGCTCAGCTGGGGGAATCCCAAGCCGTGACGTCACGCGCTGACTCAGGGGAAGGGCTGGGAATTTCCCGGTGTAAAGACTTTCCCCTGGAGCAGTCGCGTGATGACATGCTGAGACATGCACTCGAAAGAGTGCAAGTCATAGATGGGAAAAACCTCCAGCCTGATCGACCCCTCTCCTATCCGTATTTTGCGATTATTAATGATAGGGTGTATCGAGTGACCCAAGACGCTCAGACAAAGGAAGATACAACCCAATTATTAGTACCAAAGAGCCGTCGGGAAATGCTTTTCCAGGCGGCTCATTCTAATCCTATGGCCGGACATTTAGGTCAGGCGGCCACAATAAATCGCCTCATGGCCCGATTCTTTTGGCCGGGCATTCACGGTGACGTCAGCAGATGGTGCGCGGCGTGTCGTGAATGTCAGCTGGTAAATCCACCGGCCACCCCAAAAGCGCCATTGCGCCCATTGCCAGTTATGGAGATCCCCTTCGAGAGAATTGGGATGGATCTCATTGGGCCATTAGAGCGATCCGCACGCGGGCACCGGTTTGCATTAGTTTTAGTAGATTATGCAACCCGATACCCGGAAGCAGTAGCGCTCCGTAACATCTCAGCAAAGAGCGTTGCGGAGGCTCTGTTCTCCCGAGTGGGAATCCCCAAGGAGATTCTCACTGATCAAGGCACCGCGTTCATGTCACGCACCATGCGCGAGCTTTACGGATTATTGGGCGTTAAATCAATTCGCACTAGAGTCTATCACCCACAAACAGACGGGCTGCGTTCGGACAGGGCTGATTCACGTCAGATATACCACATTAATCTGCTGAAGCAGTGGAGGGAGCCGGAGGAGGTGATGCTGGCTACGCTTATTAACAACGAGGATGACCTGGGACCAGAGAGCACGGGCCGACAGCGGCCAGGCACTCTGGTCACCGGTGGTGACCATCTCTCAGCGAGCCAGCTCATCGATATCCGGCACCTTCAACGTGAGTATTCTGACGTGTTCTCACCCCTGCCCGGTCGTACTAACTTGATCCAGCACCATATCGAGACCGAACCAGGCGTGGTCGTTAGGACCCGGCTGTATCGCCTACCTGAACACAAGAAAAAAGTGACCGGCTACGTTTCAGCGGCTGATGGACAAAATACTTGGCCCTCACTCCGCATATGCCACTGCTTATTTAGATGATATCATCATTTTCAGTAATGATTG
Source organism: Danio tinwini (assembly GCA_903798205.1). Classification (NCBI taxonomy): domain Eukaryota; kingdom Metazoa; phylum Chordata; class Actinopteri; order Cypriniformes; family Danionidae; genus Danio; species Danio tinwini. The sequence goes on along the minus strand of CAIGQZ010001455.1, from coordinate 2,202,978 downwards.
GCAGCGGCATATGCAACATCTGAGGGCGGTATTGTTAGCGCTGAAGCGGGCCGGGCTCACGGCCAACCCGAAGAAGTGCGCAATTGGGCGAGTGGAGGTAAGGTATCTGGGCTTCCACTTAGGTCACGGGCAGGTGCAGCCCCAAATTGATGGCTCCCCGGCCTGAGGCGGATGGTGGGGGTATGTGGAGAGGTAAGCATGATCGAACACCCAATGAGGGTGGAGAGCATGCTAGGAGCCCGGCGGCTAATCAGCAGGCCAATCAGAAATAATAAATAACACCTGTTTATTCTAGTGATTGGGCTGGAGAGACACCCTTCTTAAGGAGAGAAGAAGCAGCCGGGAGAGAGAGAGGAGAGAACACACACATCCACACATACACACGTTGTGTGAGAAACTGAAAAATAAAACATTTACTGACCCTTTACCGCCGACCCTATCTTCTTCTCCCCTCCTACAAACGAACATTTCTACAGTACTGGTCAATGATCAAGCTTTATGTAGCAAAAAAATAAAATGCCTGCTCAAAAAGGTTGCATTGTACAAAAGAAACATACTGAAGTCTATAACGGCTCAAGATGTTTCCATGTATAAAAGCATTTCACCCAGGCATGGGCAATGTGCGCGATCACCTACTAAGAGTCTGGCTGCAGACATGACGCAGTCTCAGACTGGTGCAATCTCAGCCGCACATGCGCATTCAGAGTGATGCAATTTCAGCCGCTCATGCGCATTTGAACACGTGTATTCTCGTGCACGCGCACGTTGCGGCAGGTCAAAGACGGAAATACGCCAAAATACAGTTTACAAACTAAAGTTACAACAGACAAAAGAAATACCTTTGTATTTATACACATAATTATGTCACGAGGTAGCCTGTAAACTCCTATTATAAAAAGATTCGGGTCGCGGCCAGGATTTTATTTAAAATATTAGCTGATCTTATTAGCATATCTAATATAGTCTTAATAACTTCATTACTTCACACGTATAAAATGTGTTTATACTGGCAAAATGCACGACATATTAATGTTAATGCACTACTAAATAAAACATTTCCATACATTCCTCCCACATAAAAAATATTTATAGACACATTATAGTGCTTTACCATTCAGTAGTACAGTAATATGCCATTTATATTACAGTATTTAATACTTTTATGTTAACACATGCTACAGCTAGAAAATATTTTAGTTGACTTAGGTTTATTAATTACATTGAAATTAAAAGAATTGTCCATTTATATTTCTTCATAGCAAAATAAACAGACATATAAAAACTGTATGACTTATTAAATAATTAATAAGGACCTGTTTATGTTCCTTTATTGCAGAAAGAAAAACACAATAAATGTAATTCATTCATTCATTTTCTTTTCGGCTTAGTCCCTTTTCATAATCTGGGGTCACTACAGTGGAATGAACCGCCAACTTATGCAGCATAAGTTTTACGCTGCAGATGCCCTTCCAGCTGCAACCCATTACTGGGAAACATCCATACACACTCATTCACTACGGAAAATTTAGCTTATCCAATTGACCTGTACTGCATGTCTTTGGACTGTGGGGGAAACTGGAGCACCCAGAGGAAATCCACACCAACACGGGGAGAACATGCAAACTCTACACAGAAACGCCAACTGACCCAGCCGAAGCTCGAACCAGCGACCTTCTTGCTGTGAGATGACAGCACTACCTACTGCACCACCACGTCACCATAAATGTATTTAAAACTTTCAAATAAAGAGTTATATTTATAATGATTACCAATCACAGTGCAGTGGGTAGCACGTTCGTCTCACAGCAAGAAGGTCGCTGGTTCAAGCCTTGGCTGGGTCAGTTGGCGTTTCTGTGTAGATTTTGCATTTTCTCCCCATGTTGGTGTGGGTTTACTCCAGGTGCTTCTGTTTCCCCCACAAGTCCAAAGACATAGTATAGGTGAATTGGGTAAGCTAAATTGTCCGTACAGTACAAGTGTGTGTGTGTGAATGAGTGTGTATGGATGTTTCCCAGTGATGGGTTGCAGCTGGAAGGGCATCTGCTGCGTAAAACATATGCTGGATAAGTTGGCCGTTTATTCAGCTGTGGCAACCCCAGATTAATAAAGGGACTAAGCTGAAAAGAAAATAAATGAATTAATGATTTATAATGCTTCTGTCACAATAAATGCTTATATGTTTCCATAACACACAACAGTTGGTGATTGATGACTTTAGTGAATTAATATCTGCAGTCAGCCAGTACAGATGCGGACGTCTGATAAGTGCAGATGTGGATGTCTGATGCTATGTTCACATTAGATGTGGAACATGCGGATAAATCACACTATTCACGCGTAAATAGATGCATGAACATTTGAGTTTACTCGCTTTATACGCACGTCAAATCCGTTTCATTCGCGTATCAAATTCACTTCAGAACAGACGCGGATTCGCATAATGAGCAGGGCTTCTGTCTGCCCGGTGACTGTAGCTTCGTTGCTTAATGGCTAACATGAATTTTATTGATAAAATAACTGTGTTTATGTGCTTTATGAAGGCTGAAAAACAGTGTTGATTCATTTGGAGCCACTGGATCTTTTTAGAGGTGCACCCAGCTCTGTGAGCTCATAAACTCCTCCAGAAACTTCCCAGTCAACAAATTTCCTTTGGCCCTGATCTGGCCCAGATCAACAGCTGTGGCCCAGATCAGTTGTTCCCCGGCCCAGAACTAAACTAAAGTAGTGCCACAACTCCACCAAGCTTGAGCCAAGTAATACATTTTTATGTGGCCCAAATATGGGCCTTGTATTCAAGATTAGTAAGGCTGAGCTCTGTGGCCCTTATGTGGCTGACCACATATATTAACTGAGTAAATCACACAACAAATATTAAAATCAAATAGTTTAATCTTTAATCAGTGCAAATTACATTCAGATAAAACAATTACTGAACAAAATGTGGACAAATAAAGAGTTAGAAAACATTTTAACAACATACAACAAACAGAACAATACACAATAGAAATAAAAATATAAATAATTGTTAAATATAAATGTTATATATTTGATGCAGGATGATATAATAAATCCATAAATACACATAAATGTACATAGGTTTAAAATAATAATTATATATATTATAATTATATATATATATATATATTGGTCAAAAGTTTGGAGTCAGTATTGTTAAATGTTTTAAAATAAGCTTCTCCTGTACACATTGTAAAATGTTATTGCACTATAAAATAACTGCTCTAAAGTAGTTTATCATTTAAATGAATCCTTTATTCCAGTGATTTTAATGATTAATTTTTAGCTTTATTTCTCTAGTCCTCAGTAACATGATCCTTCAGAAATCACTCTAATATTAATTATTATTATTGTTATTATTATTATTTTTAATATTATTAATGGTAGTAATAGTAAAAAAAACAGTAATGACTGGAGTAATCATTTCATTTGAAACTACATACAATAAGAAAGCAGTTTGCACTATTTGAATAAATATTTAACAATTTAAGATTTTCTTTTTTACGTTTAATAAATGCTGCCTTGATGAACAGAATAATTTTATATATAAAAAAAAAACATGAAAAAAACTGACCCCAAACTTTTGACTGGTAGTGTATTACTTCATGTAAAAATTTGATTACTAATTACTTTACTTTGAAGTTACTTTTAAAACATATTAAATATATATAAAAATACAGAATATACTGCAGCTATTTCTGCAATTTAATATTCACTAAAAAACATTACAATGGGTTGATCACAGAAGCTTGACATATTCAAAAGACATAAAGAGTTCACTCAAAACAAACTTCTCTCATCATTCACTTGCTCCAAACCTGTTTGTCTTTTTTTTAACACAAAAGAATTCATTTAGAAGAAAACTGGATACCTGTAACCACTGACATCCATAGTATGCAAAAGCACTGCAGTGTTTGAGTGTTCTGTGTTTGTCTGAGGTAATTAGTCTACAGAAATGTATATTCCATACAAAGCCTGAAGCTGATCAGTCAGTTCTTGCCGTGTGACTCGTGGTTTTCAACTGTGTAAGCTTGGGAAATGTGAGCACGCACAATATGCAATTCTAATGTGATCCTGTGTGTGCTAAAGATGCATTATGTAAACGACCTCAAAAGCAGCTACACTTCTCTTTACATTCAGAAGATACCTTCACTCCCTATCCTACACAAAAGTCCAATTTAGCCTGTTTAGGCTGAGTTGGGCTGCCGTGTTTCTTGGTGCCGGGGTCCTCCTTGGTGACGAGTATTGTCGTAGTATGCTTTATGTTCAAGTGCTTGAACAAGTTGCTGGTCGAGTTAAAAGCAGTCAAAAATTATTCAGAGACTGGACATAGACTGCATTCACAGCAATATTTTTGTTTCACGAGGGAAGTGAGGGGATTCTGTCTGACAGCACCTGCAGTGAAGAAGAATTTAAATAATATGATTAGCAATACAACCTGGAGGTACATCTGCAAAATTACAATACAAATCAAAATGCTAAACTGTGTGGTGAAACCAAATACATGTAATCTGTTACATTTTTTAATATTTTATTCAAATATATATATTTTCAAATACTGACCATTTTCAAACTTGTTATTTTTTACCGATTACACATTATTTAAACAATTGCAAATACATTGTTAATGATAAATATCCCAGTTAAGTTGAAAATCAGTTTAAAATTTTCTGCAAATCTAAAGTGTTTCAGCTTTGAGAACATTAACCCAAGCACTAGTTACTAGGTTATTATCTTCTGGCCTGCACTTTACTTGACAGCCCACATTGCCTACAGATTTTTAAAATAAAGTGGCAGGATTTTTATATTTGAACTAGAAACAAGGAAAAAATAAGAAAGGCATTTTTATAGTGTATTGACTAAATTAAATGATAAATAAAATACATCAATAAATAAAAAAATCTCAATTTGCCAAACACTTATGTTGCCTTTGTGTTTCACATTAGCACTGTTATCAAATCAAATCAAATCACTTTTATTGTCACATCATCAGCAGCACGTGTGCTATGATGAGTGAAAAGCTTAGGTGCTGGCTCCAGACAGTGAAAAATACAGACAGTGCAAAATACAGACAGTGCAAATACAGCGACAGTGTAAATAATATAGATTATATAATATATAATATTATATAATATAGATTAAATAATATAAATTATAGCTGAATATGTAATAAAGTTCACATTTCCTTTTTCATAAAAGTTCCAAACCTTTATGAGTTTCTTTCCTCAGCTAAGCACAAAAGATGGTATTTTGAAAAAAAGCTGAAAACCTGTAACCACTGACTTGCATAGTAGGAGAAACAAATACTGTACTACTAAAGTCAATTGTCACAGGTTTTCAGGTTTCTTCAAAAAAAATTATTTTGTGATATCAAATGACCATTAGACAACAAAAATTTGTTGATTCATAAATTGTTTGTTGTTGAGTGCCGGCTCTATATTGTACAGAAACGTTATACCCATATTGTTAGTTTATTTTACAATTATTAATCCTATTATTTTTTCTATTGGCTTCCACTATCATGTTAGGCCTAATGAGGTCGCTTTTATTTTAAACCTTACTAAACCACACTAAAGCGTGACTGAACATTTACACAAATTGACATTTATCTATAATAAATAAACCGTATTCTGTCATAATTGGAAATTGGGAATAACTTTAATGCTAACGTTAATTTGAATAGCAAACTGTTGGAGCACTAACGTTATGTAAACATCACGTTCACAGAGGAAAATGCTATTTAACTCGACGCATTTCTTAATTAAATGATTAACTAACCTCAATGAGTTCTAACTTTTATATTTAATATTGAATATTTAAGTAAACTCACTTAAAATGCCAAATTATCACTTACCTGAAGCAAATGACGGGGGAAGAATGTCAAACTCGCACAGAAGTCTCAGCAACAGAAGTGTGGTGTGGCAGATGTCTGCTAACGATACACCTGTGTTCAGTTTCACGTGTTTTCCAAATGCAATCCCAAAGTCAGCCAGAAGTTGATATTTACCGATGTCAGCCATAGCTGAGCCTTACTAGGATCTTACGTGTTTTTTGTTGTCTGACCCACATACTGCAAAAGGAGCTGTGAACCAGAAGAACATTCTGAAAATCCGCCTATTCTGAATGTCTGGCAAAACATATATGGTAATAATCTGGCCCATACCTACGCCACATGTGCCAGCTATCACCCACATTTGGCCCAAATGTTCTTGCTATCTGGGTTAACCTGGATGATGGAAGCATTCAGCAGTGCAGTGCTTCTGACTGAGCCGAGCCCAGTTTAATGAACTGTTGTTGGTGTAGGCAGGAGGATTTTCCCCCGGGACACCAACAACTGGCGCTACGTCGTAATCATGCCACCACAAAAGCAAGCTCCTGATTGGTTAACGCGGCGTGAATGTCCACAGAAGTTCAGATTTTTGAACTCGAGCGATTCGCGCGTTAAGCACGTCAAATGGGCAAAACACTCAATTGGCGCCGCAGGATGTCTATTCGCGCGTTTGCATTGATCGAATCTTAACATGTAAATCACTTGCGCTTGACGCTTCTTCCGCGTCTGGTGTGAACACAGCATGAGTGTAGATGTGGACATCTGATGAGTGCAGATGTTGATGTCTGATGAGTGCAGATATGGATGTCTGAGGAGTGTAGATGTGGACATCTGAGAAGTGTGGATGTGGACATCTGAGGAGTCAATGCAGATGTTTTACACCTGAGTGATCCACCTGCAATGATAAATTGAAGAGACAGATGTAGAAATGGTTCTGATTTATACAATGTTTGTATTCCACATATATCTTGTGTCCATGTATTTATTATTGTCTTTTTTTAAAAACATTCAAATTACTTTACAACTGTTGTATAACAGTTTCTCTAAAGATCCATTCATAAAATAATGTTAGTAACATCTAAACAAATTATATAGAGCAGGTCACTTGCAAACTGCCCTGTTACTTTTCAAATCAACACCCCAAAACAGAGCTAGTAAAATATTCATGGTTTTCAATATTGTTTAGTCAAATGAAATAAGATACCAAATTAACAAACACTTGTAATATCAAATGATATTTAGATATATATTTACATGAATTTAACATGAACTGATGGTGAACAATGATTTTTACATAAGCTTTTTTTAATGTTAACATACTCTTAATAGGCTATTTTAATGTATCCCTTTATATTAACAGCTTAATTAATGTTTACTTACACATACACTTATGTACTTGTTTGTGGGTTAGATAACATGACCAACCAATAAATAACATGTTTATTCAGTAATCGTAAATCTTGGTTAATCTAAACTTATTAATATTGTAATATGTCAGTTACTGCATTAGTTAACATGAACAAGTAATGAACAATGACTCAGATTCAGTGCTACACAATGTTCAACTTGCATGTCATTCATGTTTGTGGGCTCTTTACTAACACAATTTATCACTAACAAAGCATTAGTTAAGAGATTTAGGATTATTTTAATAAATTGTACACTACTTTAACAATAATAAACTGTGTTACTAGCATTTGTTAACTCTTTACTAGCAAGGTTTATCAGTAACAAACCATCTGTTAAGGGAATAAGAAACTTTATTTTAAAGTGTACATCACTCAAATATGGCAATTTTCTTGTTGTTATGTAATGTAGTAAAGGATCTGAAAGATATGTGTACATGGTTTTTACTGCTTCAAGATCCAGTAAAATCATTAATTACTGCTTTGTAATAAATAGATGTTAACACATCAGTTATATTGTTGGGTTAGTGGTAGGTGGGCAAAAAGTTTACAAATGTAACACATGTTGAAGTAGTGTACATTTTACAATGAGGTTCCTAATTCCCTCAACTAATGCTTTGCTAGTGCTTAATCATATTAGTAAAAAGTCTACAAACATGAATAACATGCCAGTTGAAGACTGTGGAGTGCTGAACCTGAGTCATTGTTCATTATTTGTTCATGTTAACTGCATTATGTATAAGTTTACATTAACAACGATATAGTATTACTGAATAAATGTGTTGTTCATTGTTTAGTCATGTTATTTAATCAATGAACAAATACATTAGCCTATAAGTAAACATTAGCTAATTATGTTAAGCTGTTAATGTAAAGAAATACAATACAACAATGAGAAACTTTTTAATTAATGCAGATGTTTATTTAAGATTAACAAATATTATTTTAAGCTTAACATATGTGTTGTTCATGGTAAATTCGTGTTAACTAATGTATGAACTAAAGTTATCTAATGCAATCTTCCTGTATATGTTACGCTATTTAATCTTATGAATAAATGAATTTACTGTCAACAAGCTAACGATCGCTAAACTGTTTACTTTATCTCAAAACACATGGATGACATCAAGTCTTGTGTGCAGGATATATCAGACTCATATCACGATTGTTTTTAAAAACATTCACACAATAATTAAAAACAACACATTTAATAACAATGTGAATGAAATAAATATACTTACAGTACGAGTGAGCTTACGTGTCGTGAAGCATCTGTCTCACAGAAAGCGAAAGCGTGCCCGCTTGTGCATGTGCACCTTTTTTAACTCCTTGTTTTTATTGTTGTGATTATTTTTATGAGAGTTTTGCATTCTTTATGTAAAGCACTTTGAATTACCATTGTGTATAAAATGTGCTACAGTATAAATAAACTTGCCTTGCAGTGTCATGCATTAGATAAAATGACAGAGAAAAGGAAAATGGACATAAGATCATTTTCAGTGCACCTAAATGCCAAGTACAAAAAAGTTCACATATTGAGGCAATTTGGCTTTAAGAATGAGTGCTTATGAAAATACTAATGTCACAATATCAATCACAGGCAAAGGAGAAAGAAATGATTGAGGGACAGGCACAGCAGGCTGAATCAGATGTACAGTGTCAGGTAAGGGTGTTGTGCATTTATTGAAGAGATAATAATAATTCTTTTGGGGGAGAACAATTTTTTAAATGCCATTAAAAGTTTAAATTTTTTAAAAGTTTTTGGAGTTTTGGCTGTTTAGCAGATGAACCTCACAGGCTCACCAATTTGCAATATAATCTGTCAATTTAACAAGTGTAATGTAAATAAGTTAGTTATTATGAGTATGGAAAAAGTTTTTTTCTGCATTTATTCTGCTTCAGGAGTCAGTCTGTTGACTGTAAACAACACAACAAACAATGCAATAAATTCCTTTCATATTGAACCTGAGAAAACTTTGAAAATAACCATAATGATGTAGCCTCCATGCTATAATACTAATGATAGAATAATTTTTAACTGTGGGGACATATCTTTATGAGTATAGTTTGACTATTATTTGGGTCCTTTTCAAAAAATTGCTCATAAGAAATTTTATATTTATTGTCCCGCCCTACTGTTAAATCAAATTTATGCCGATAAAATATTATGCACGCTGATAAAATATTATCATCATTCATGCGCTGTGAAACCAGAGTAAAGGCCTTTTCTGTTTGTTTTTTTTTCAATTATATTTTTATTGAAAATTTTTTTGTGCAAAGCATGTCAGAAAATTACATAAGTAAAAAGATATTTTTCATACATGTAATTTGAATTCTGATTTTAATTCTGACCCCGACATGAAAAAAAATTATAATAAAATAATAATAGTAGTAAATAAAATTCAATTGTAATTAAATAAACAAACAAATAAAAATAATAATAATGACAATAATACAAAATAATAATACAAAAAGGCATTTCTGTTACTTTTGTGAAACGAGGTGTCGACACGCAGCAAGTTTTGCAAGTTGATAAAACTGAAGCTTATAATATGATGATGATCTTATTTTGACTAAGCATGGCTATGAAGCAGAAAGGAGGGATAGAGTCAGGGAGGTAAGACTTAATAACATTAGTTCTCCGCTTTGAGTCGGGTCTAAGATGACAGATAATTCTATAAAACATCATACCTGCCAACACTCCCGTTTTTCCCAGGAGTCTCCCGTATTTCAGACCCACCTCCCGGTTTGTCATTTCTCCCGGAAACCTCCCGGAATTTCAAATCCTTTTCCCGGTCCTCAGGTGATTGGTACAATCTGTAACACCCCATTGACATGGGGCTTCAGCATCAATGCTTGACAGAGGGCGTGTCTGAAGTTGGGGCTGACGCGATCATCATAGCAGCGTCAGCCAATGAATTCAGTCAGCAATCGGTTACTGTCTGAGCTGGTGTGTTTGCATACAGTGATCTGATTGGCTGGCGATTCCGTCGGCACTGGAAAAGTTGAGAAAGTCCCAACTTCTGCTGCGATCAATGCCACTGAAGCGGCGCCAACGGATCCACAATGCAGTTCGGCAACGCCTGACATCACCTATTAAAAGTGAATGGGAAGCATTGAAGCCGACGCCTCCTGTGAATGGGGCGTAACACCCCCGGATCGCCGACTGACCAAGCACCCCTTCCAGTCGCTCTTCTCAATTCGCCCAGGGTGCCATTTAAAGGGCACCTATGGTGAAAAATCTACTTTTCAAGCCGTTTGGACAGACATATGTGTAGGTATAGTGTATAGACCGTCATATTGGGATGATATAAACACACCCAGTGCTTTTTTTTTCAATATAACAACATAAAAACGGTGGACCAATTGGAGCTGTTTTGAGATCGACCGCAACTTTACGTTGGAGTGCGGTCCCCCCGCCCACCAATATTGATCGACAGATGTGCATTACCATCTCCTCAGTATGTTGTTTCACGTCCGCCATTTTCAGCGTGTGAGTCAAAGCGACGTCACCAAAGAAACACCCTTGCTCTATTTTTAGATGGAAGGCTCATTGGGCTCAACATTCACCACGTTAGCGCTCTCCTCCACGCCAGTGTTTGTGAGTTTTGGTGGGTTTGCATACATGTGTGCTTTTCATTGTGTCTTCCTTAAACTTCAGCAGTTTGCATTTCCCGCGGCCACAGAAGCTCCGTCATCTTAACTAGGTGCAGCTCGAAAGTGCGAGCGCGCTGCCTCACGTGCGCGTCCCTCCATTGGAAATAACGAACTAACGACGCGCAGCGCCTTGCATTTCGCGTTGTCGCGGGTGAAAGTGACGACCGTGGGGTTTGCTCACTATTCTGCCGCCTAGGTCGCCTCTATGGACGCGCTGGCCCTGCTCAGGACACTGTTCATATTTTTGCCGCACCACAGAGCGTAATCTGAATAGTTTCATTTTAAATTACATGCGAATGTGCGCGTTTGGTGTGCCGCGTTGTGGCTCTGAGCGACGCATTCGGTGTATGACGTCCTTTAGTTATAGCCTCAAGCAGGTCGTACACCAGAAGTGCCGCTCGGCGACACTCAGCGTCGCGACACTCAGCGTCGCGCCACACAGCGGCATGCATTTCTGAATTCTAAACATGTTTCTATCAGGTGACACACCGGCGCTGCAAGTGTGCGATACTTTCAACTGTCATGTGCGCGCCGTGTCGCGGTGCATCCGGTGTGTGATGCCCTTCAGTCACAGTTAATTCACTGTGCTTTATTAGTCTCGGTGTAGGCTACAAGTTCGGAGCTTTAAACTAGCACACAGCTGGCTGTAAAACTATACAAAGGCACATGATTCTGTACTCTCTGCTTGGTCTGTGTCTGAGTCCTACATGTACGTCTGAATGCTGGTACTCATGTTGCTTCTCTCTGTCTGCCTGTCTATTGCAATACACACAGCGGGGGAGCTCTTGGCTCCGCCCCCTTGTTAAGTTGGGCGGGAAGTCGAAACTAGTTTTCATGTGAAGCAACACGCCCCTAAAACAGCAAACTGTGTACACACCCCCAAAATGACACTTTTTAACACATCATAATAAAAAAATCTGAATTGTGTTTTGAACTAAACCTAAACTGGCACACTCAGAAGAACCATAATATTACCTCTTAAAAAAGGGTTAAAATAGGTGCCCTTTAAGCTAGAACCGCCACTGATTTCACCCACATAAAATGAGTAATCAAACTTTTTTTTTTTGCATGACATTTGCTTTTTAGAATATTACATTATACTGTAAGCCAACCTTAGCATTCAAATCCAAGGGAAGAGTTTAAAAAATATTTAAAAAAAATATTAATTATTGCACAGTAATGAAACAGTTGCCATTTATCAATTGAAGCCCTTTTATTTTGAAAACCCACAGACTATATTTAGATTATAAAATATTGCTTCTTACCTATAAAGCTTTAAATAATCTAGCTCCTATTTATCTAACCAACCTTCTGTCTCGCTACAATTCAACCTGCTTGTTAAGATCTCAAAACTCAGGGCTTCTGATAGTACCTAGAATAGCAAAGTCGAGTAAATGAGGTTGAGCCTTCTCGTTTATGGCTACTAAACTCTGGAATTGCCTTCCGGATAATGTCCAAGTGAACACACTCTCTCAGTTCAAAACTAGATTAAAGACCTATCTTTTTAGTAAAGCATATACTCAATGCATCACATAACGGTATAATGCATAGGTGTGCTCTACGCAGGTGAGTGGGCTTGACAACCTGCTTGACAACCACTCACTCTTCCTGTCTTAATGCACCAGACATTTGGTTATAAATACTCATATGCTCTACATGTTTGTTTCTATGTTTATTTGTATAACTACTATTTTCATTTATTTCACTTCATTTTTGCATCTTGTTGCATCTACGCTTATTATTTTCTTTATTCTATATTTCCACCTGGGAATACTTATCCCGAGATTATGCAGCGTTATTGATGCAATCCAAGACCTATGAAGAAATGATGCCAAGGTATCCATATTTCTGGACCAGGCTGTATCCTGAGCTGATGCTGTGGTGGTTATGGAGGAGCTGAGAGCATGAGAGAGTGGTCCTGAAAGACCACAGTGACAGACGAGTCCCCGCATTGATCCTGTGGGCCAGTCTGAATACCTGCCGGTGACCTACTCACACCTGCGGTTCTCTATGATGGACGTCCAGTGTTCTCCAGACTAGACTGTGGCTCCACACAGGAAACTTGAGGAGAAATGGTCATGCCCAACAGAGCCTGGTTTCTCTCTAGGTTTTTTCCCTTCACGTCGTCAATTAGTCAAGTTTTTTTCCTCTCCATTGTCACCACTTGGGTTGCTTAGATTGAGCCTCGTGGAGCTGTGCTTCGATGGATTTGCTTTTTAGTGTTTCGACTTTCAGCGATAGAAATTAAGCCACACTGAACTAGATTCAATTGTGAGTAATATTTATTAAAGAACAGAAAATATGTAACAAAGGATACAGAATGGCTGAAAGCCTGAGAACACAAGAAAAGCAAGTCTAAAACAAAGAGTGCCAACTGGCCAAACAAAGTCGTCATCCAATGAACAGACAACAGAGAATCCTGAGAGAAAAACAGACAGGCACAAGAACAAACAATGGATTAATAACCAGCAGTAACCACCAACTAAATATATAGCCAGTGAAACAGGGATCAGGTGGAGGATGCTGATTAAGTCAGCTGATTGGAGAGCACGCTGTCAGTACAAAAGGTAAACAAACACACACCCTCGCACATGACAACACACATGGCATTAGACATAACATACAGAAAGAACACACAGACCCATAAGCCGTTACACTGGGGACCCGATCACGAAGCCAACGCTGAATTGGTCTCATATGAACAATTTTAGCAGCATGATAACGACTACAAATGTCATATGCCCCAAGAGCCTGTGAAAAACTTCATTGAGACCACTGTAATTTGCCGAATTGTATCAGACAGGGCAGCACTAGCCCGATGCACTCTTAGTAAGGCGCACCATAATGGAGACAGAGTCCAGCTACATCCCGAGATGAGATAAGAGAAACTCTGCCTGAGGGAGAGCTTGCTCTTCCTCAGTTGACCCAAAACCCCAACAGATCTAGGTGTCAGAGCACCAGGTCCATGTGCAAAATCGACTAGTTCAAAGACAGCAAAAATAAGCTAATCAATGAAGAGCCCCCCTAAATTTGGAGGCAGTTTGGCTGCTTTGACATCTTTGGCTGCAATGCACAATTTGTCCTGTGGTGGCAGTAATTTTTTTAAGTGTTTTTGTCCCACACTTAAAACACTACAAAGAAGTGAGATTGCCTGAGGCTATAACAGTAGACTAGACTGCATGAAGAAGAAAGAGCCACAAGCATCAATTTTCCACTCTTCATCAGAAATTGAGCCCCAAATTGATACAGGCAATAAAATTTCAACTTTAGTCATGTTCATGTTCTGAAAAACTATCAAAATGTCCACTGTAGATTATTTCAGACTTTTGTTTTCAATAGAGTTTTTAAGTCTTTTAATGGAAGTTCTTGGCTATGCATGTGATTAATCAGAAATTAAGTTTTAATATGTTATACGTCATGAATTGCAAACTGGAATTTGCAAATTGGCAAGTACTGGCTCATGTAAAAGTAATAATTAACTAACATTTTGTTTAATTTTGTCTTTGTTAATTTTTCCCCATTTTCCAGTTGTGACATGAAGCAGACACGAGTCTTCAAAGATAATATCTGGTAAGTATTTAATAAAGTTATCAGTCAGATATCAGTTAGGTGCTCAACAAATGAAACGTTAGATCAAATGTCATTGGTTTTATGATTTATTTATTACCCTTTGTGGTCATTCATATTTTGGAGGAGAGAATCTGTTTTAATAAGATTTTTGTTGTTGTTGTTGTTGCCCCTTCTTTGATCCAGACAGTTTTTTTAACTACTCTTTGTTCCAGATAATAAAAAAAATGGGTTGTAAATGTTAAATATACATATATGTACAGTTGCAATCAGAATTATTAAACCCCCTTTCATTTTTTTTTTTTTAATATTTCCCAATTAATGTTTAACAGAGCAAGGGATATTTCACAGTATGTCTGATAATATTTTTTCTTCTGGAGAAAGTCTTATTTGATTTATTTCGGCTAAAATAAAAGCAGATTTACTTAAAAAAAACATTTTAAGGTCAATATTATTAGCCCTTTTAAGCAATACTTTTCTATAGTCTACAGAACAAACCATCTTTATACAATATCTTGCCTAATTACCCTGCCTAGTTAACCTAATTTTAATTAAAAAAAACTTAAGATCAAGTAGGGAACATTATACAGAGTCACACAAGATCTACACAACAAACTCAAGCGGTATCAGTTGGTATTACTTTCCTGCCTCAAAGAAAAAGCTCTCTGGGGTGTGCATAACTTGGCAGGTCATCAGGGACAAGCGAGAATTATCATCTCTGGCCCGTCAACATTTCTTTTGGCCAAGTATAGGGGAAGGATATTTGTGATTATATTAAGTGCTTGTATTGACTGACTATTTCACAAAGTTAGCACATGCCTTTCCTTGTTCAAATCAGTCAGCAAAACAAGTTGCAAGGAAGCTATGGGACCATGTGTTTTGTGTGTATGGATTTCCAGGTCGCATTCACACCGACCAAGAGGCCAATTTCGTTAAGAGTGCCCTCTTAACAGAGCTGTTGAAACTCTCAGGTGTCTCGAAATCCCATACCACCGCATACCACCCGATGGAAAATGGGGAAGTTGAAAGGTTCAACCGTACCTTGGGAAGCATGCTCCGTACACTGCCCCTGAAAGAGAAGCACAAATGGCCAGAGCAAATACAAACACTGACTTTTGCCTACAACGCTACAGTCCATGAGACAACAAGGTTTGCTCCCTTTCAACTCATGTTCGGCCATGTGCCTAGGCTACCCATGGATATTATGTTTGGCCAAGTCCTACATGATCCAGTAGTCGTTCATAGTACTTACCTAAAATCCTTGATGTCACATCTTCATGAGGTTGCTGAGATTGCACAGAGACATTCTGAAAAGGAACAGAGGAACAAGCGAAGGGTTACAACAAGAAAGTTAAGGGAATTTGTCTGAATATTGGAGATTGCGTGTTGGTGGCAAATAAAGGAGAAAAAGGGAAGAGGCAACTATCAGACAAGTGGGATCCTGTGGTGTACACTGTGATAGACAGAAACCTTCAAACACACACTTACAAGATAAAGGATGAGAATGGAAGAGTAAAGGTAGTGCACATGGTGAAACATGGTGCTGGATATCAGTTTCTTACCTGTGGAGTCGTCTGATGAGGAGAGAATCATTCCAGTCTCAGTGAGCGAGTCAGATGATGACACCTGTTGTAATGGTGATGAGATTACCATGGAAGACTGTGATTCAGTGAATTCGAGAGGTGTGATTATAAATTCGGAGGATAGGGAGATTGGAATCCCAGTTGTCCCACAGTTGGAAACCTCTCTAGCACAGGACATTGATGCTGAGAAAGACCTTAAATCAGGTCACCCTGATATAAATAGAGGAAAGTCCATTAATCTGTTACGTGCCCTGGAGAGTAGTAACAGTGAGACATCTCTGGATGCGGACTTGAATTGTGACACAGAGGAACCTACACCAACACAGTTTCTAACTGACCCCCAAAATGACATTGACACTCAGGTTGCTGTTCCTGACATTCAGGGTGTTAGGACCCATGCTGATAGAGTTGTTAAGAAGGTGAACAGATTAATTGAGTCAATGGTTCAGAAGCCTTTTAACATTCAAGGTGTAGGAAATCAATTGAAGAGAAGATCTGAGTCATTTCTGTCTTTGTTTTTAAAGAGCTTCATTTAAATTTTATTTGATGCGAAGAACTAGTTCTGAATTTAAATAGATAATAAAAAGGGTTGGGTCATAATATGGTGTATAAGGCATCATACTATTCAAAGAAGATTTTAGGCTTGATCACCCTGATGTTGTCTTGACTCCTTAGTGGGTAACTTTCAAGTTGAATGAATGAATTTGTTTCATTGATGAGGATGATGATGTGCTATGTGCTATGATGTGCTATTGAGGACCTATACCAAGTGATTTGAATTCTAGACAGATTTTACTAAAATCAGAAAGGGGTGTATGTAACAGGTTATAATATCACCTGTGATATTGTTTTTTTCATTAAAATATTTGTCATTGTTTTATTGTTTTTTTTTACATTTTCTATGCAATATATGTGAATTTAGTGTTAAGACTTTTATTTAGAATTTTGATTTTGGCAGCGCGTCGACGCCATTTTAGATTGCTAGCACGCCTCTCACCAGTTCACTTTACACAAGCTAGGGAGAGGTAGGTGTTTTATTGAGCTTCTTGTTTTCTAAGAAAATTATGTTTCTAAAGTGTATAAACTGTTTCTATTCAGTGCTGTTGGTAATGTTTAGATGTATTGCAATGTTCTGTTGTATGATTTATGTGTGGATGAATCAGGAATGAGTAGATATATCGTGTGGATGTAGTGCATTTTGTATTAGCGTAAATCTGTGATTACAGAGACTAATAGACATTATTTTGTACAGGAATATACTGCTGGTATATGCCCCCACGAGAGATTTAGGTACTGTTTTGATGTCAATCCACAGGTATTTTCCTTTTATTATATGTGTTTTATGTGCATTTTCCTGACTATTAATGTTAAATAGCAGTTCACTTTACACAAGCTGGGGAGAGGAATATACTGCTGTTATATGCCCCACGAGAGATTTAGCTACTGTTTTGATGTCAGTCCACAGAGCGATGGTGGCCAGTCCATGTTGGGCTTGAATAAACCTCTGGTGAATGAAGTAGCACGTGTCCTTGTCTTCCTTACACACACAACGCAGAGGCCAGTAACAGCGGGCGAAGGCAGACCAGTTACACACACACACACACACACACACACACACACACACACACATATATATATATGTCCTTCTTTAATAAAAAAAATAAAAAAGAAAGATAATCATAATAATGAGACAGAAGAAAGTTCAGAGAGCCCAGCAAGGTAACTGTGTTGTGGAAAGAGTCAGCAGTCCTGAAGATAAAGAGCACGCAGACAGCCATCTGGAGAGTGAGAGGATTGAACATCTAGAGCAAGGAGAAAAAAATGAGGCTACTGACAGTGAGACGGAATATGACTTTGAGGCAGAGTGTGAGCGAGAGGAACCCTGTGCATCTACAAGCACTTCATTTGAACTGTCAGGTTTGTCATGTAGCTTAAAGTAAACTTATAATAGGCTGTCTTTTTGCAATTATTTTTTTTCTCAAATCATTTGAGCTTGACTAATATACATGACATTTTTACAGATATTTCCAGGAGTAGAAATCATCCACCTGTGCAGCCAATCTTAACAACATATCCAAAGACACTGATGGGGGAAAGGAAGAGGAGCTTAAACGCAGAGTGGTACAAGATTCTTCCATAGCTTGAGTACTTTAGAATATCACACACTGCATATTGTTATGCCTGTCGGCATTTCAGTTCTCCCAATAGCCCAGTGTTAGTTTTTGATAGCTCATCTGGTTTTACAAACTGGAAGAAGGCAACTTACAAGGAAGGGAGATTTGCAATTCATGCAAAATCAGAGCGTCACAAGCAAGCCATGGTTGCATGGATAGACTATGAGGTAGCTGTGAAAACCAACAAAACTTTACTAAATGTTTTAAACAAAGAACATGGCAAGCAAATTAAAGAAAACAGGGACTACATGAAAACTGTTGCTGAAGTACTACTGCTTACAGCCACACAGAACATTGCTTAGAGAGGACATGATAATTCAGCAGTCACACAATGAAGGCAACTTCATTGCAATCTTGAAAACAATTTCAAAACATGACAAAACTGTAAAAATGAGGTTGAATTCCATCCAAAATGCAAAATACACCAGAATAGCCATTCAGAATGAGGTTCTTAGTTGTTTAGCAGACATGGTCAGATCAAAAATAATAGAAGAATTTATTTTGAATCAGCTGATCGTGTAGATACAGCAGGTCTCACTGAAAATATAATCCACATGCTATAAAGCCATGGTCTAGAATACAAAGAAAATTTGTCAGCTAAGCTTATGATGGTGCACCAGTTATGAGCGGCAGGTGTACAGGCATTAAATTAAAGACGTGGCAAAACATGCCTTTTATGTCCACTGCTGTCACCAACTCGGTCCCAGTCATTCCCCTCACTGGCCAGCAGAGGTCACTCTCACCGGACTATTAAACACTACATATCCCACTATCCTCCCCGGCTCACTGATTATGCTGCACCTGAGACTCATCACACACACACACATAAAAGCAGCATTCACCCTCACTCCGTTGCGAAGTCTTGTTCTGCCCTGCTGACATTTCTGAGCGTTCCATTACTCCTCGTTGTATTCACTGTTGCCAACCCGGACTGTCTTGACTCTGTATTGCCTGCCACCAGACAGAAATGGCGTGTCGTGACGAGGAGAAATCATTAGATCAGCTTATTGAACTTTCTATTCGTCTAGACAATCTGCTTCGCACACGGAAACCGTCACTGACATGCTCATCTCCCTTCAGGCAAGAGGTTTCGTCCACCGCCCAAGTAACGAGTGAACCTATGCAACTCGGTCGCACTCAACTGTCTCCAGAAAAATGTGAGAGAAGAATTAAGCAAAGCCTGTGCCTCTACTGTGGTCATTCAGGTCATTTCAAAGCTCAATGCCCGAATAGGCCAGCTAGCAAAGCTTTGTCGGTGAGTTCCACTATTCTCTCATTTAATAATAAGAGTTTAAATGTGCCTGTAACCCTCACTGTGGATGAAGTAATAGTACATGCCATAGCCATGGTTGATTCGGGTGCAGCTGGAAATTTCATGGATTATAATTTTGCCCTCAGACATGCCATACCCTTAATGCCCTGTGATTCTCCCTTAGCAGTCACGGCGATAGATGGACGCCCTCTAGGGGAGGGTAAGGTGAACTACCACACTTCTCAGATTTCTCTCAGAACTGGCTCACTTCATGAAGAGGAAATAAGGTTTTATATCATTCATTCTCCCAAGCACGCCGTAATTTTGGGCTTACCGTGGCTACAGAGCCATAATCCTCGCATTTCCTGGCAAAAGAATGAAATCGAAAGATGGAGTGAGAAGTGTTTGACTAAATGTTTGAGATCTGTTCCAGTACAAATTAATGCCGTAAGAACGATAGCAGAAGAATTGTTGGATCAAGACATTCCTTCTTACTACTCAGACCTGTCCGAGGCGTTCAGTAAGCAGAGAGCCACTAAGCTACCACCCCATCGTGAGTATGACTGCGCTATTGAACTTTTGCCTGGTACACTGCCCCCTCGTGGAAGAATCTTTCCATTATCCCAAACTGAAACCGAAGCCATGAACTCCTACATCCAAGAAGAGCTTAAAAAAGGATTCATACGGCCCTCCACATCACCAGCTTCGGCCGGTTTCTTCTTTGTGAAAAAGAAAGATGGCGGATTACGCCCATGCATCGACTACAGGGGGTTAAATGAGATCACAGTGAAGTATCGCTACCCACTACCCTTGGTCCCAGCAGCTCTAGAACAATTACGCTCAGCCAAGTACTTCACCAAGGTGGACTCACGTAACGCTTACAACTTAGTTAGAATTAAGCAGGGCCATGAAAGGAAAACAGCGTTTTCTACCACCAATGGCCACTATGAATATCTGGTTATGCCCTTCGGACTAGCAAACAGTCCTTCTGTGTTCCAGGCCTTTGTCAACGAAATATTCCGTGACATGTTAAACAGATGGATAGTGATCTATATTGATGATATTCTGATTTATTCAGATTCCTTGGAAGAACACATCAGCCATGTCCGAGCAGTTCTGCAGAGACTAATCAAGAATCAACTGTACGCCAAATTAGAGAAATGTGAGTTCCATAAGACCTCTATCTCCTTCTGGTACATCATTGGAACTGAGGGAGTGGCAATGGATGAGAGGAAAGTGGAGGCTGTGCTCAACTGGCCCAAGCCCAAATCACTCAAGGAACTACAGAGGTTCTTGGGTTTCGCTAACTTCTACAGATGATTCATTCGGAATTTCAGCACCGTAGCATCATCACTTACCACGCTGATCAAGGATGGCAAATCTCGCCTAAGATGGAATGATGCAGCGGATAATGCTTTCGTAAGACTCAAGTCTCGCTTCGCCACAGCGCCTGTTCTATGTCATCCCAACCCCAACCTGCCATTCACCGTGGAGATCGATGCATCTAATACAGGCATTGGGGCGGTCTTATCTCAAAGGCAAGGGGACCCAGCCAAACTCCATCCATGTGCTTTCTTTTCTCGCAAACTTAACCCCGCTGAAATGAACTACGATGTGGGTAACAGAGAACTCCTAGCCATGAAGGCCGCCATGGAGGAGTGGAGACATTGGTTGGAGGTAGCCAAACATCTGTTCACGGTAATCACCGATCACAAGAACTTGGAGTACATTCGTTCAGCGAAAAGATTGAATCCCAGACAGGCAAGGTGGGCACTATTCTTCATCACCCGGTTTGACTTCTCAGTTACGTACATCCCAGGCTCCAGGAACATTAAGGCTGACGCCCTGTCGTTTAAGTGAAGAAGTGGAGGTGAAAGGAGAAGATCAACCCATAATACAGGAAATGTTATGACCGTCTAGGGGTCGATCACAACAGAAAAGTAAAGAGAGCCAATACCAGAGAGATTTTGGATATAACAAGCTTTGTTTATTACAGGAGATAAGGATATATATTCAGGGGAAGACCAGGCCAAAAATAACAAACAAAATGTTACTTTTTTTACCAACTACCTTACCTAAAGAAAATAAAAAGAATAAATAAAATACAACAATTACTTACCTAACTCCCTTTTCCAAAACAATTACAAACATACAAAAAAAACAATGTGGCGTCAATCCCCCTACTTCTCCTCTCACAATAATTCACAAGTATGTATTAGATTACAAGTGTGTATCATATTAAACAACTCTTAACATAATGGGTAGTAATGAAGGAGCAAAAAAAATTATAAGTTGAGACAAGAAATAACAAAAGCAAAATTGAGGCAAAGCCACAATATTAATCACATTGTTAAACGTGTCTGTACATACCAAACATATTTAAACCTCTCTCTGGCATAGTGCTCAATGATGGGCAAAAAGAAGAAATGTGCTGGAGGAACACAAAGGCCCACAAAGCTGACGCATAAAACAAGTCATGGTGGCACAAAAGGCCAGGTTCAGTGCTCCAGCACGTCCTTTTATTCAGGGTTGGTTGAGATGAGAACCAATCGAATCCATCATCAAATTTCCTCCAGGAACCGCCTTCCTTCAAACAAAAGCATAAACACACACAGAGAGAACACAAGATGGCAGCATAGATCTGCACACATCAACTAAATGTCATAACAAAGGAGAAGATCAACCCATAATACAGGATTCTCTCGTCATGGCACCCATAGTCTGGGACATTGAGACCGAGCTATCACAAGCCCTTACACAGCACCCTGCACCCGAGAACTGTCCAGAAGGTAAAACTTTTGTTCCTTCCGCATTGAGAGAGAGACTCATACAAGAGATCCACTCCACGCCCAGCTCTGGTCATCCCGGTATCACTGGTACCATCGACTTGATCAAGGAACGCTACTGGTGACCTACTCTACACAGAGAGGTTATAAATTTCGTCAATCGACGCACCCTCTGTAGTATGCACAAACACTCTCGTCATCGTCCAGCCGGTCTATTGCAACCACTTCCCATTCCCCGTCGACCCTGGTCCCACATAGCCATTGACTTCATCACGGACCTTCCTCCCTCTCAGGGCAATACCACCATTCTCACGGAAATAGACAGATTCTCCAAAGCATGTAGACTCATACCCATTGCTAAACTACCCACCGCTTTAGAAAAAGCGGAACTCCTATGTAACTATGTATTCAGGTTTTACGGTCTTACAGAAGACATTGTATCAGATCGTGGGCCCCAGTTTACCTCCAGAGTCTGGTCCGCATTCTTCAAGAGTCTCGACATTAACGTCAGTATAACTTCCGGGTATCATCCACAGTCCAACGGTCAGACAGAACGGTTGAACTAAGAAATAACTCTCTTCCTTCGTACCTACTGCTCTCAACATCAAGAGAACTGGAGCAGGTTCCTTATGTGGGCTGAGTATGCTCAGAATTCACTGAGAAAAGCAGCTACAGGGTTAACTCCTTTTCAGTGTGTGCTAGGCTTTCAACCACCACTGTTCCCCTGGTCCGGGACACCCACAGAGCTCCCAGCAATCAACGACTGGTTCCTACGCAGTGAGACCATTTGGAACTCGGCTCATACCCACCTTTCACACGCAGTAAGACGTTTCAAGGAACAGGCAGATCGCCATCACCGTCCCAATCCAGCCTACTCACCAGGACAATGGGTTTGGCTTTCCACACGGGACCTCCGACTCAGACTCCCCTGCAAGAAGCTCAGTCCCAGGTATGTGGGTCCTTTCCAGATTGAAAGACAAATATCCCCTGTATCTTACCGCCTTACCCTGCCTAACCATTACCGTATCTCTCCCACATTTCATGTATCCCTGCTCAAGCCAGCTGTTGGTCCAGCTGAGGTGGAGAGGGAGTTGGCAGTCGGTGAGCAGGCCCCACCACCCATCATCATAGAAGGCGAGGAGGCATATCAAGTACGTGATATCCTGAGCTCCAGACCCTGGGGCGGGAACCTACAATATCTGATAGATTGGGAGGGGTACGGCCCAGAGGAACGATCGTGGATCAACAGAGCAGACATTCTTGACCCCTCGTTACTCAGAGAATTTCATCTACGACATCCGGAAATGCCGGCCCCTCGTCCCCGTGGAAGACCCCGGCGCCGCTTGCCTCCTCACGTCAGGAGCTGTTCGCAGGAGGGGGGCTCTGTCACCGACTCGGTCCCAGTCATTCCCCTCACTGGCCAGCAGAGGTCACTCTCACCGGACTATTAAACACTACATCTCCCACAATCCTCCCCGGCTCACTGATTATGCTGCACCTGAGACTCATCACACACATACACACACATAAAAGCAGCATTCACCCTCACTCCGTTGCGAAGTCTTGTTCTGCCCTGCTGACATTTCTGAGCGTTCGATTACTCCTCGTTGTATTCACTGTTGCCAACCCGGACTGTCTTGACTCTGTATTGCCTGCCACCTCCCTTGATCCTTGCCTCCCTTACGACCACGATATTGCCTTGCCCTTGTCTCTGCCTGGAAGCCCTGTTACTCTTGTGAGTTCAGTCATCTACTTATTGTGTGTTTGTAATTAGACTGTGTCTAATAAATGTGCTGCAAATGGATCCCTCGTTGTCTGAGTCTCCATTACAACTGCAATGCCCACTGTCTAAATTTGGTTATTGTTGACACTGTCAAAGCAATCCATGAGGCCAACAGATTTTTATCACTGCAGGTAAGGCTTTATGTGTTCATGTCCGGGTCATATTTTCAGAAAATATGAAAGAGTGAAATGTTTGAAGGTGCTCCTAGAACTTCAGAGATTAAGCGATACTCGAGGGGCATGTTTATATATTTTTCCTCCGTAATACATTAGATAGGTTGCCTGCCATTAAGCGAGTTTTGCATGAAGTAGCTGAGAAAAACAATGGTGACAGATGTGTTGAAGCACATGGTCTGCTTGCACAGATAGACTTAAAATTCATTGTGTGTCTTGTTACACTATATAAAATCTTTGGAGAAGCAAGACTGCTCTCAGATCTGTTGCAGTCATCATCACTTGATTTAGCAAAGGCTGTAGATTTAGTACAAGCCTTGACTCAGTCCTTGCTTGACTACAGAAATTAGTAATTTTTTGATGGACTTTGGACTGATGTGATAAATGTGGCTGAAGAGTGTAAGTACAGTTAAATGAAAAACGGCACGGCACAATGACACGGCCAAGTTCACAGTTTACTGAATATTGTGGTTTTTCGGTCGTCCTTTTTTTTTACTCAGTGATTGACCAAATGCTCTCTGAGCTAAACAGATGGTTCTCTATCCATAACTGTGATATCATGAACGACATTCAAGCACTAAATCCAAGAATCTTTTCTCAAAGAGGATGTCCTGTTTTCTTTAGTTAGAATGTACAACTCAAATATTGAGGATCTGGGGCATGAAATACATCAATTTTTAAAAGAATGTCAAATAGGAAAATTGAACAAGTTATGCAAAGTATTGTGGAATTGGCATTTATGGAACCTTATAGAGAGGTTTTTTTTGAGCTATTCAAACTGTTGTAGCTTTTCCTTTTAGCTGTCATAAAACACACGCACTGTCGCTACACAAAGAACAGCTTTATTTTCTCTACACGAGAATACACACACACAGGCAAAAGTTACATCTGCCTCAACACACACACATGGGCCGTACCATTACCTAAAACTGTATGGGGTAAACCTGGGCTGAACCATTCCTTGCTTATACTACATCCCCCTTCTTAGGCTTAAGCAATATGATAATCAAATTTGAACAAGAACAGTAGTCATAACCTTAACAAACATTTGCGAATACTGTAAGCACTAATCACAAGTACTCAAGAAGGCAAATAATCTTTCAGCCATCCAGGTGGCTTAATAACACGTCCAGTCCTTGTACATACAGCAGGTGGGACAGTGTTTATTTCCACATTGTGAGACGGATCAGATTGAGCAGGCTCGGAAGCTACATTGTCTCGCAAGTCATTATTAGCATCCATGTGACAATCCAGTTGGGTATCATACACATGTGACCTGTCCAGTCTGAGATGGCGTCTGTTTCTACAGTAGGTGGTACCTTCTGATGTGATTACATCATATGAGCGAGGCTCATCTCTGACACTGGCAGCTGTAGCTGGTTTTCATGTGTTTTTGATTCTCATATACACTCTCTGTCCCCTCCTGAGTGTTGGAAGCTGAATCGCTGTCCTGTCATACCTTCTTTTCTGTTGCAATTGACAACGCTGCAATTCTGCCTGAACATGGGTTGGCGTAGCAGGCTGGAGGACAGCTTTGCTCATAGGTAATCTGCAACGGAGGGCTCTACCCATCAGAATCTGGGCTGGAGAATACTTGAGACCAGTGATTGGAGTGTTGCGAAGGGTCAAAAGAGCTAAGTGAGGGTCAGTGTCAGACAGCGCAGCAGCTTTCAGCATAGCTTTGACAGTCTTTATGGCTCGCTCAGCCATCCCGTTGGATTGAGGGTAGTTTGGGCTGGAATGTGTGATGCTAAAGCCCCATTCATTAGCAAATCGAGCCATTTCAGCACTAGCAAATGGAACATGATCTGCAATAACAGTCTCAGGCACACCATGCCTTGCAAACACAGCTTTGAAGTGTGTTATAAGTGAGCTTGAAGTTTTGTCTGATAGCTGTAGGATTTCTGGATATTTAGAAAAGTAATCCACTATGAGAAGAAATGCCCGTCCTTGAAAATCAAATATGTCAGCAGCCACTTTCTGCCATGGTCTCTCAGGAACCGGATGGGACATTAATGGCTCTTTTTGATTTTCCGGTTGATTCTGCTGACAGAAACCACAGGTGTCCACCATGGTACGTATGGCCACTGTCAGTCCTGGCCAATAGAAACAAGATCTAGCATGTGCTAAAGAGCGCTGTATGCCCTGATGTGCAGTATGAAGTCGTCTCAGCACTTCTGCTCGCAGAGCTCTAGGTATGATGATGCAATCATCCTTCATGAGCACTCCATCATCTACTCTAATTATGTGTCGAACTGGCCAGTAAGCTTGTGCAACCAGAGGAACATTTTTCTTTCTATCTGGCCATCCATGGATGTGTAGTTCCTTTATCAGGTCAAGCTCAGGGTCTGTCTGTGTGGCCTGTCGAATCATGTGCATTATGTCACCACAAAGCGAGTCCCCATTTACTGCTTAGATGACCTTTTCCTCACTCAGATCTAGATTCTCTTCTGCATCAGATGTGATATATGCTCTGGATAGCGTGTCTGCTATAAGCATCTGATTGCCTGGAGTGTAGGTGATGTGTATGTCATATCTTTGCAGTTGGAGCAGCATTCTTTGAAGACGTGCTGGTGCAGTGCCTATGGGTTTTGAAAATATCGCCTCAAGCGGTTTGTGATCCGACTGGACTGTGACTGGAACACCATACACATACTGGTGGAATTTCCTTAGAGCAAACACTATGGCCAGGAGTTCTTTTTCTATCTGAGCGTAGTTTTTCTCCGCTGCAGACAGTGCTCTTGAAGCGTATGCTATTGGCTGTTGTTTCTGAAGCAGCGTGGCTCCCAGACCATCTTTTGAGGCATCTGCCTGCACTTCAACAGGCTCTTTCGGATCAAAATGTCTGAGAGCAGGTGCTGTTGTAATGGCTGTTTTCAACTGTTTTAGAGCTGTCTCCTGCTCAGGATGCCATTGCCAGTCTATATGTTTCCTTAGTAGCAGCCTGAGTGGAGCAGTTAGAGTGGCTTCATTGGGTATGTATTGTGCTAAGTATCGAGTCATACCCAACAGTTGCTGAAGTGCCTTCCTGTCAGTCGAAGCCTAATTTTGGCCTAATCCTTCAAACACAGATGCATATTGGCCATATAGATCATTTTTTGTGGTAGGAGGTTTGTTTGTGATGGACTCCACCTTTCTTATTAGATCCAACTGCATGCATGCTTACCTACCCAGCAGGGCTGTGTCTGATGCTGTGGTCACAAAGAATATCATGTCAGCTGTTTTGTTTCTGCTCTGTACCTGTAGTTTGACAACACCATCTGGTTTGATGCGAGTGCCTCCATAAGATACAAGCACCGTGTTTGTCCTTTTAATATTCACAGGCCTCTGAAGCTGGTCAATGATTTTCTTTGGAATGACATTTGCTTCTGCCCCCGTGTCCAATTTGAAATTAACCATTGTGCCCGCCATAAACAGATTTGTGTGCCAGCCTGTTTCAACACAGTTTGACTGTGCTACTGTACCAATAAACAAAGTGTCTATGTCTGGTTGGTCAGTATTTGTGTTTAGTAAGTCCTTTTTGACCTTTGATTTGCACACAATAGCAAAATGATTCTTTTTGCCGCACTTTTTGCATATCTCATTAAAAGCTGGGCACTGCCTTGAAGGGTAAACCTGATCACATTTGCCACATCTGTTGGTGTTAGCACCTTTCCATTTTGAGAATTGTTTGCTCACTGTGAGCTTGGCTGATCTGTGTGTCGGCTGCTGTGCTTTTTTTATGACATGCACAAACTGTGTTTCTGGTGATGCTGCCATCGCTGTGACCTGTGCTTTCGTGATTTCTTTATCTCTGCATATATCAATAGCTTTCACAAGCGTCAAATCAGGTATGGACAACAGTCGTTCACGAAGGCCAGAATCAGTTGTGCTGAATACTATTTTGTCCCTTATCATGAGATCTTCAGTTTCGCCAAATTCACATGTGCGTGATTATTCTTTAACTCTGTGACAAACTTGTCTATGCCAGCTTGCTCAGAGAATGTGTGTGCCCAGAATTGATGCCGCTCAAAGACAGTATTTTTTCGCGAGGCACAATATTGTTTAAATGCCGCGAGGACCTCTGTCAATTTTTTATCTTCTGGATCCTCGTATTCAATCGTGAACGAGTTATATATGTCGAGCGCCTCTTCTCCTATGCAATGCAGCAGCACAGCAATTGGTCTCGATTCTGGTTTATCCACCAATGCTGAGACCGTGAGATACAGTTTAAATCTTTGCTCCCACTTACGCCAATTTTCAGCCAAGTACCCCGTTATGGCTAACGGCGGAGGTGGATGTAGCATGTCCATGCTGTCAATAGCGTTAGCTTGCTAGCTCGTTGACACTGTTGCTGTCAGGCTTTTTTATGCTCACCTCGCTGTGATCTGACGTCACTGCGATCACGGCATTAAGAAGCGGGTTGCTCCAACTCTGACACCATGTTGTAGCTTTTCCTTTTAGCTGTCATAAAACACATGCACTGTCGCTACACAAAGAACAGCTTTATTTTCTCTACACGAGAATATACACACACAGGCAAAAGTTACATCTGCCTCAACACCCACACATGGGCCGTACCATTACCTAAAACTGTATGGGGTAAACCTGGGCTGAACCATTCCTTGCTTATACTACATAAACTTTGCAAAATTAGTTCAGTTCCAATTAGCACAGCTTCTTGTGAAAGGAGCTTCTCGACAGTAAAACTGGTAAAGACACATCTCAGATCCATTATTGCAGATGACAGAGTGAGCAACTTGGGCATTTTGAGTATTGAATCCAAATGTTCAAAACAATTAATTCTCGAAGAGTTTGTTGACATTTTTGCAAGGAATCACAAAAAAACGCAGAATACAGCTTTTGTAAGTGTAGTATGTCACAGATTATGAGATGACTGATAAGGTTGACATGTGAAAATGGTCTGTTACACAGTTTAAGTCAGACTGAAACTCCTGTGAAATTTGAATTATTATTCCCAACTGTTTTTAAAATGAGAGATTTCTTTCAACACAATTTTAAATGTAATACTTTTACTTACTAATTTCTAATAGCTACTTTTTCAGTTTTTCTCATGGTGACAGTGCATAATATTTTACTAGTTATTTTGCAAGATACAAGTATTCAAATTAAAGTGTAATTCAAAGACTTAAATAAAACTAAAAAGTCAGTATTAACCCCCTTAAGAGATAATATACACTGCTCAGCACAATTGAGTACAGCCCATTTTGAAAATTAATTTTTGTATCTATTTCTCACTGAATATGGGCAATGTATTTTGGTGCATTTAAACAAAACAGATTTATTAAATAGATATATTTATTAAAATAATATTTTAGTCACCAAACATATTTAGAAATTGAAAGATAATACAATTAAATTCAAGCTAAATATTGCAAAGAAAATTACAACCTAAAAACTAAATTTTTCCTTTTTTTATTTGTATTTAAGATTTTTGTATAACATATACATTTGGGTGTACTAGTTTTTGGACTGATATCATAAGTTATTTTGTTAAATAAGCTCCAGATTTGGCTTCATCTAATCTAAATGCACAAATATAATATTTAAAAGATAAATTTGTGAAGGGTGTACTCGTATATGTTAAGCATTGCATAATACGATTATATAATACATAGTATTATAATATATATTTTTTCTTTTTATAAAAAGCTGCATTTATTCAAGGCATAAAAGAGTCATAAATATTATTATGACTCCAGAACAATTATTTTTGTTGTATAGGAAACACTGTGAAAATGTTCTTGGTTTGTTAGAGTTACCTGTGCTAAAATGTGACTTGATGTACTTGAATGTTACAAATGTTATTTTATGAAGTTATTTCATTAGCTTGCTTATGAAGACTGCATAGTGATGCATGAAAATGACTTTGAATATTACTTCAAGTAGTTTGTGATGTATGATGTATGTTAAAGTGTGCCCCCTAAAAGTACAACTGGCCTCTGCTTGGCCCCCTTTGTTACTTTGTTCTAGAACCGCCACTGCAGAGTCCGAATGAGCAGCATCACCGGAAAAATTCCTGACGCACCCGCAGTGGGGCAGCTTCAGGTTGGGGAGTACTCGTGGAGGAATAGGGGGTTCAAAGGCCCGGAGGTGACAGATAAACCCCCACTGTGATCCTCAAATCTGCTTTCATGGGGAGTAACGGGGGTGGCTTGCAAGCCACGATCTCAGCTGTGCAACAGACATGCCCTTACAGTGAGAGCATAAGCTGTCCATGAGCACCTTATCGACATGCTGGACCCCCAGACCTGTGACACAGAACCTGTGCCCACCATCTGGAGATGGGAACCCCTGCATCCAGAAATGCACAGTCTTGAAAAAGACATGTTGTATGACCGTGTTGCTCTTATTAGACTGCTCTTTTGAAAGTACCAAAAGATTTGCTCAATACTTTGTTGATGCACCTTTGGCAGCAAATACAGCTTCAAGCCTTTTTGGATATGATGCCACAAGCTTGGCACACCTGTCTTTGGGAATTTTTGCCTATTCCTCTTTGCAGTACCTCTCAAGCTCTTGGATCAGGTTGAATGTGAAGCGACGGTGTACAGCCATTTTCAGATCTCTCCAGAGATGTTCAATAGAATTTAGGTTTGGGCTCTGGCTGGGCCACATTCAAGGACATTCACCAAGTTGTTGTGAAGCCACTCCATTGATATTTTGGCGATGTGCTTTGGGTCTTTGTGCTGCTGGAAGAAGAACTGTTGCCGCAGTCTGAGGTCAAGAGCACTCTGAAGCAAGTTTTCATTCAGGATGTCTCTGTACATTGCTGCATTCATCTTTCTCTCTATCCCAACTAGTCTTCCAGTTCCTGCTGCTAAAAGACATCCCCACAGCATGATGCTGCCACCATCATGCTTCACTGTAGGAATGGTATTAGCCTGGTAATGAGCAGTGCCTGGTTTTTTTCAAACGTAACGCCTGGTATTCACTCAAAACTTTTAGTCTCATCAGACCAGAGAATTTAGTTTTTTTATGGTCTGATAGTCTTTCAAATGCTTTTTGTCAAATTCCAGGCGGGGACTGGCTTCCGTCTGGCCACTCCACCATACTGGCCTGAATGGTGGATTGCTGCACAGATGATTGTTCTTCTGTAAGGTTCTCCTCTCTCCACAGAAGAACGCTGGAGCTCAGACAGAGTGACCAATTGGAGGCTAAGTGATTCAAAAGTGGCTATTGATCACCTATTGATCACCTCCCTGACTAAGGCTCTCCTCCCCTGATCATTTAGCTTAGATGGCCGGCCAGCTCTAGAAAGAGTCCTGGTGGTTCCAAACATCTTCCACTAATGGATGATGGAGGCCACTGTGCTCATTGGAACATTAAGAGCAGCAGGATTTTTTTCTGTAACCTTCCGCAATCCTGTCTCGGGGGTCTACAGACATTTTACAGTCTTCATGCTTGGTTTGTGCTTTGACATGCACTGTCAACCCTGAGAGCTTATATAGACAGGTGTATGCCTTTTCAAATCATGACCAATCAACTGAATTTACCACAGTTGAACTCCAATTAAGCTGCTGAAACATTTCAAGAATGATCAGTGGAAACAGAATGCACCTGAGGTCAATTTAGAGCTTCACGGGAAAGGATGTAAATACTTATGTACAGTGCATGTGATTTTTCAGGTTTTTTCAATTTAATAAATTTGCAACAATAAAAAAAAATCTTTTTTCACATTGTCATTATGAAAAAATTGTGAGAAACATTTTTTTACTTTGTTACAAGTATTAATCACGATGTAGAGGTCAAAACTCTTGAAATCTTGAGTTTAAGGGGTTTAAAGGTGAATAAGTTATCCTAACAAATATGGTGTCAAAAATGCAATAATTTAGGTAATGTTTAGTTGTATGTTTAAGTAAGTACAGCAGGGTTTACAGTGTATTAATGTGGTATAGATATGACCTGAAGAGAACGGAAATGTGTCCTAACCACGCAATGCATTCTAGGTATTTAGGACAATTAAACCTGATTCTCATTAGATTCAGTTTATTTATTCTATCATACACAGCGGGAAAAAATACGTATTTGACACATCAGAATTTGTATTACTGGCTGCATCTGCTGATTTGATGCCATGGTAGGCTGAGACAAAACTGAGAGGGACATTTGGTTAAATTTTACAAATATTTTAATAGAAAATTTAAAAATAAATATAAAAAAAATTGCAAGACAGGTAAACACAATGGACCATAAGTTAGAGGAAGGCCTGTGTAATGTAGATGATGACTGGCAGGAGGCTTTGATTAGTATTAGATCCACTTTTATTTGTAATCAACTTAGGGAGATCAGTTTTATTGAATTAAATGGATCTTTTTATACCAGCCCTTTCTGTAAATGGGCATACAGAGCTAGGGACATACTTCCATTGTTTCTAAAAGTGCAAACACATTTCAAGATTTTGGAACTTTAGTGCATACAAAATTAGCACAATTTTTAAGATCTAATTAAAGAAAACTTCCCGACCTCTTTCTTTTGGGACTTCCTTCTAAAACACTAGCAATATCATTGACCCTTTACACAAAATATTATAAATTGTTAGATAAACTTGTGGCAAGAAAATGCATCCTTACTAGATGGATAACATCCCCCCCCCCCCTTTGACGAAATGGTACAGAGATATTTTTGCTGTTTTGCCCCATGAGAGGCTTGCAGCTGTGCTTAATGGTAACATACAGAGTTTTCCAAATATATGGTCTTCTTTTATAGATCACCTGCCTTCATACGTGTGAGAAATGATTTTGTGTCAATTAGTTTAGGTTTTTTTTGGAGGAGGGTTGCTGAAAGCTCAAAGGGAATGGTATTTTGTTGTTTGTTTGTTGTTATTGTTTCTTTTTTACTTCTGTTTTTATTTTTTTTCATGTCTATACTATAGGATTGTGTGTGAATTGCTACTATTACTACTATTATTTGCTACTATTGTTTATGATTTGATATTGTAGTACATTTGGACTATAACCCATTGCACTTTTTTTTGTAAAACTTGCCTCTGATTATGTCTGTAAAAGCACATTGTACATTAATTTTGATTACCTTAAAAAAGCATGTTACAAAATGTTACTACAGCTTTTAGACCTAGGGTGCCACCATCTTGGAATATCATTGTGTCTGACATCACGAAATTGGTACCGGTCCCCTTAGCTGAACAGATACAATGGAAGTAACCCATAAATTACATATTTTAAACCTAAAAACAACGTTTCTCTTGACATCGAATCAAAGTTGATCACCGACATTGATTCAACGTCGTTTTGCTCATTGGGGTAATGTTGAAACGTCAGGTACTCTGTTAAAATCCAACCTGAAATCAACGCAGTTGGTTACTTACCCAACTGAATTGATGTTGATTTTTAGTCGATCTAAACTACGTTTTAGAATCCACATATTTTTAACATATAATTGACCTAATTGGTTTGTCTATATTACGTTGAAACAATGTTGATTTTAGGTCGATTGGAGCAACGTAGAATCAACATTGTTTCATTCATTCATTCATAATTTTCTTTTGGCTTAGTCCCTTTATTCATCAGCGGTCAACTTATCTAGCATATGTTTTAACCCAGTACTGGGAAACATCCAGACACACTCATTCACACACATACTTATACAGTACAGCCAATTTAATTCATTCAATTCACCTATAGCGCATGTGTTTGGACTGTGAGGTAAACCCTAAGGAAACCCACATCAACACTGGGAGAACATGCAAACACCACACAGAAATGCCAACTGACCCAGCAAGGACTTGAACCAGTGACCTACTTGCTGTTAGGTGACGAGTCATCGTGTTGCCAGAATCAACACATATTCAACATAAAATCTATCTAAATTGTTTAACATTGAACTGAATGCTTAAACAACCTTTTCAACATTAAACAAATCAATATTGCGTAATCACCATTTTCTATGATAAGAATACAAAATATAGTTTAAATAAAGAGAATGGGACAACTGCAAAAATAATAAATAAATTGAAACTAACCTGAAAATAAATGAAAGACACTTAGCGAATTATAATTTTGAGACCAGGCATGACCAAACTGTCTATACTAGATGTCGAATTGGACAGTCTAGGTTGACTCATTTGTATTTACTGAATAACGAAGCACTACCTAAATGTAATTACTGCCAGGCTGACATATTTTGTTGGAATGTGGAAGTTTGAATACCATTAGACAAAATTTTATAAGGAGAGTACTTTGATCGACATTTTTAAAAAGGTACCATTGGGAAAAATATTTTATTATTTATCAAAAAGTTTACAGAAAAATCATATTTAAATTTGAATATATTTTTGTGTGAATTTTATTTATTTCTATCCTATATATTTGTCTAAGTAACTTTTTATTGTAATACGAATTTGTTTTTACCATGTAATATTTTATGTATATCCATTTTGCCACAAAATAGCCATAAGTTGCTGATGTGGCAATAAATAAACAATAAACAAATAAATGTAGGGTTTATTCATAAAGCTTATATTCATATCCAGCTC
Organism: Danio tinwini; assembly: GCA_903798205.1. Taxonomy (NCBI): domain Eukaryota; kingdom Metazoa; phylum Chordata; class Actinopteri; order Cypriniformes; family Danionidae; genus Danio; species Danio tinwini. Next base: position 2,168,260 of record CAIGQZ010001455.1, on the reverse strand, counting down.
GTATGATTTACGCTCATGAATGAAGACAGAATAGGAATTTTGGGGTGAATTATACCTCATAAATACAGTGATCTGACTCTTTCAACACCATTCAGAGTGTGTCTGATGCATTGTTTAGCAACATAGAAATAAATGAAAAGAAAAATATAATTGTCTTAATCATAAAAAATGATTAATTAAGCTTGTGTGGGGTCGAATCAAGGTCATGATCCTTTAAGAATTGTGCATCTCTAGCTAGTTGTGATATTTACTCTGCTATTAACTGGACAACAAGGCTTGATCTTTTTTTTTTCAAATAAATATGCAGCTTGCTTATTTTAGATGCAAGCAAGTTTGGAATAATCAGCAATGCAGAGCAAGTACTTTTGAAAGAAAACAAACTGTAAATGTCCTTTTCATTAATTGTATTCTGTGTAAACACTTTAAGGTGGGCCAACAGCTGACAGGGATCCCTGCAAAAGAATAGTGTTGGTTAAATGAAAGTCAGTGTCAGGAAGCAATTGCCCTGATGAAGCATACAGCTAATGATGCAGTGGTAAAGAAAAAGATGAGGTTACACTGGCCTACCATCAGAAACTGCTGCATGACCCTAAAGAGTCCACTGATATGCTATTAACTTCCCTCAGATTTCTGGATACACCAGACTTGGTATTTGAGACTTAATTTTTTTATGTATGAAATCAAGCGCTATCTTTAGCTGTAACTGATTGCTTAGGTAAATTTAAGTTTCAACTGCGGTACCTAATTCATTATCTTTGGCAGATGGATCAAGATTTTGAACAGTTTGGGTTTTTTTTTGGGTGATGCAACCGCTGCAAAGTTGTTGAAGTGGTCTACCAACATAAAGTCAAAGGTTATTACACAGAGCTGCATTATTCCAAAATGCGGAAGCCACAGATGTTGAAGAAGGTAAGTATATTGTGCTAATTCTTAAATGATATAGAAAGATGTTATCCATTTATTAATCATAATGTTTCATTGATTGTCACAACTTTACCCATTGTACATGTATGATCATATGCAACAAAAACTGAATGCATCAAAAGGAAAATCAGCGGTTTCTGTAATATTTCTTTTCAGAACTTTTTTCAAGGGCCTAGTACAGATGATACAGATTTAGAGTTCGATTTTTTTTTTTTCATTTGGGACCATGAATTACAAAATGCTAAATTGATGTTGTAGATCAGGAGTGGCCAAACTTGGTTCTGGATGGCCCACCAGAATAAGGTAGGTGTGTTGAGGTTAAACTCTGTAGGACACCAGCAGTTTTAGCAGCCCTGTTGTAGATAGTTCAATTGTATTACCACATTTCAAATGATGTATTTCAGATAAAAAAAGCCTATACAAACGAGTCAAAATCAATAGCTCTGACTCCTTTTGACACACTGAGGTCGTGTGAAGCAAAACAATCAGTCCATGTAAGAAGTTAAGCATTATTTACAATATTATTAGCTTTATTCCACAGTCTGTCAAACAGATATTGGCCAGGTGCAGATGTAGTCAGTTTGAAGTTCTGTCACTTGATTATGCAAATATGCAAGGGGTGATGACACACATCACCAGTATCGATCCACAAACTGCACCTGACCCTGCCAGGGTGCGCCCTGACTAAACTGACTACATTTGCACATAGCTGATATCTGTTTTACCAGGCTGTGGATTAAAGCTAATAATATTGTAAATAATGTTCAATTTCTTACACAGACCAATTATTTTGCTTCACAAGACTTCATTATGTCCTCAGGAGCCATGACTATTAATTTGGATTTGTTTGTATGTTTATTTTTAATCTGAAAAACTTGTCACTATTCACTCCCATTATATGAATCGCCATGGAACACAGATTCATCTAAAAATCTTTTTACTGTTTAAGTTCTTGTTTTTGTTTTGTTTACTGAACAAAAAATGCACCTACATCTTGGATGTCCTGTGGGTGGGTAAATTAACAGGATTTGTTTCATTTTTGGGTGAACTATCTCTTTAAGTACTGGAGTGGATAATGTATACATTACTGCTACATCAAATGAAGTTATGTCAATGGAAAGGGAGAAAAGGAGGGTATACATATCTCTTTTATGTACAAATATAGTTAAAAGTCCTAAAAATAATTTTTTTGTTTTCTGTTTTTTCAGGTTGGGACAGTGATATGTTATTGATCCTGATACTAGTTCATCTTTTGTCACCCTTCAGTCAAGGCCGCAAAAGACCAGGAAAATTCTCAGATAGACACACCTGTGATTGCCTTGTGAAATTCATCAAGGTAAAGATACTCATAAAGCAGCAAATTACACTTTATTCAAGTTATATAACTTTTAACTTGCCTATTCCAAAAGAACACACCCTCCAAATTGTTGTTTTTGTATTTTTGCCATAGACATGTATACGTAAATATTGGAGTTCTTGGAAGTATGTATACAGAAAGTTGAAGTTCATGCTATATTTTCACTTTTCTGTTAAATCACATTGGTACTTGTATTTAATTTTTTCGCAAAACGGTACCAGTATTCAAGGGCACCTGGATGGCATCAGAAAGAGTCTCCAGCCATATTTTCTTGCAGTTGAGCTAAAGAAAAGTAAGGTCCACTCTTGGTTCATTATAACTGACCAACATGCACTACCCTGCAAGGCCTCTAATTTGCTGAGCTTTTTAAAGCTCACTTTGTCTTTGGCACCCCATACTGTCAGAAACTGACCAATCTGTATTGCTTTCTGCAAATCACTGTCTATGAAATAGATGTCAAAACCATTAAGGTAAATCCCAGGCATGCTGAGTTGAGAGCCAGAATGTTCCAATAAGCAGATGATTTGTTTCATTTGTAAAAAGAGGCATGCTAATGCCAATGGCCTTATAAAGCACTGTAAGTTATTTCATGGTTTTCATCCAGGAAAAAGACTAAAGTTAAAATGTGGTCAAAGAGGTTTATCACAGTCTTTCTGGATTACGAAAGCCTCTTAGCAGGTGTTGTACAGCCCAATTCTGGTGAAAGCTCATCCACCACCAACTCTATTTCATTAGAGCATGCAAAGAATTTATCAATGCCAAGTTCTGCTTGTAAGCCTGAAGTCCTAAAAAGGAATATAGTTAACTTAAAGTGGCTGGTGTCGCAGAGACAACTATTAACTGCATGTTGTTAAAGCTCTTGAAAAAAGAATTGGACACATTTATAGTGAAACACAAAAAAACTTTAGAAAACAGCCTAGAAAAAGCATTGAGTCGCAGATTGATCAGTGTTTAAAAAAAACTAAACTGCAAAATCCATTTGTGACATTAAACACTGAGAGAAAGAGAATGCAGTACTTTTCAAAAATACTGCATTTCAAAAAGAGAATGTTTCAAAAGAGAATGCAGTACTTTTCAAAAGTACTAAAGGGGAAAATGAATCCTGTTGAACATGTTCTTGGAACAAGGTTTGCTACACGGCATAACAGAACAACAGAAACTTTTGCTCAAAACATTAAGGATAAATAAATTATATTATATTACTGATTCTTGACACTTTACATTCCATTTACAGTATAAGCACCCCAACAATCACAACGACCAAATTTTCTTTATGACATACAAAATGGAAAATTCTTTAGGAATCAACAAAGATTCATGCAAAGATGCCAATGGCCCCTATTGTTTCTGTAGGTTTATAATTATTATTATTATTATTCATTCATTCAGTTTCATTTTGGCTTAGTCATTTTATTAATCTGGGGTCGCCACAGCGGAATGAACATCCAACTTATCCAGCATATGTTTTTACGCTGCGGATGTCCTTCCAGTTGCCACCTATCACTGGGAAACATCCATACACACTCATTCACACACATACACTGTGGTCAATTTTTAGCATACTCAATTCACCTATACCACATGTCTTTGGACTTGTGGGGAAACCGGAGCACCCGAAGGAAACCCACGCGAGCACGGGAGAACATGCATATGTCTTATAAACGTCATATGAACCATAAGTAGGTAAATTAATTAAATTGTCAAAATTGTAGTGGTGGTCAAGAGAAGTCAACTGATCAAATTTAGAGTCTCTAGATCAAACTTAATAGCGCCACCAGCAGACCAAAATCCGACATATAAACTGTTATAACTTTTGAGCTATAAAAATAAATCTTAGTACAAAAGATTTCACTGATCATGCTGATTCAAACCAATGTCATACACTAAAACTCCACCCATTACAGCAGTGAAAATTTTTGAAAGGTACAGTAATTTAAACGCCACTCTTAAATGTATTTCTTCCAAGATTTGGCTCAGATAATCTATGGCTCAGATAATCTATGGACTGAGCTGCACAGAAAAAATTGTATGAAATTTTAATATTCAATTTTGTTTAAAAGTAATGATGTCGCAAACATAAAGTTGACCCAAAAATTGGTTCAGATGCTGTATCTTAGCCAAACATCATTCAATCAAAATGAAGCTTAAATTCTCAGTGAACGCTATGATCTAAAGGTCCATGCCAAAGTTGGGCACAATACCACCTACAGGTCAGGAGATGCCAAACAAGGAATATTTATGCTTATAAATATTTGAACAGTTTGTCAGTTCAAATAATTTTCTTTAACTCTATGCATTCCTTGGTTCATGCAGAATCTGGCAATATCACAATATTTAATGGTGGGCTGGACCCCATTTGAACCTCATCGAGCTCCACATTGCGTTTATAGATATTCACCCTCCACACTCCATTTCAAGCTCATCAGGCTCCGCACTTTGTGTGAAGAGCATCAGGTTCCACACTGCATTTCAAGCTCACCAGGCTCCACAATGCATTTAAAGCTCATCACATGTCACACTGCGTTTGAAACTAATTAGGCTCCGCACTTGATTTGAAATACATCAGGCTTCACACTGCATTTCAAACTCATCAGGCTCAGCACTTTGTTTGAAGCTCATCAGGCTCTGCACTGCATTTGAAGATCATCAGGCTCTTCACTGCGTTTGAAGCTTATCAGATTCAGACTTCATTTGAAGCTCTGTGAGTCTGAAGTGCATCAGGGTCTGCACTTTGTGTTAAGCTCATCAGGCTCTGCACTGCATTTTAAGATCATCAGGCTCCTCACTGTAGTTAAAGCTCATCCCGCCCCTTTTCGTAGTGCTGTCAACGCACGCACAAACGAATTTCGCGCGCACAAACTATTGTGACCGCAGCTTTAATTTGAAGCTCATCAGGCTCCACACTGTAGTTAAAGCTCATCAGGGGTAAAGTCTAGATTGGATATGCGGATGCTGGAAGTGTTATATGCACATTAATATAACAGCATATTTTTATGACACTGTATGATAATAATTAATATTTTGAAAGTACTGTGATGGTTGGGTTTAGGGTTGGGGGGGTAGACATAAAAAAAATATTTTATTGGGTAATTTAATAGATAGCATAAATAATACTCTGTACAACTACTGTTTTTTCAGTTCTGTGACAGTTGGGTTTAGGGTTGAGTGGGAGTCGATGTTAATAAAATACAATAAATGGGAAATTTACTAAATAATATAAATAATTCTCGTTAACTTCCGAGCACAACCATATCTGATCTAGCAACAACCCTCATCAGGCACCGCATTGCATTTGAAGCTCATCAGGCTCCGCACTTCGTTTGAAGCTGATCAGACTTCGCACTTCATTTGAAGCTTATGATGTTTCACAGTGCATCTGAAGCTCACAAGGCTCTGCACTGCGTTTGAAGCTCAAGCTTTGTCAATGTATGTAAGCCCATATAACCATACTAGAAGAATTTAACAAAAGCAACACTGGAATGTAAACCTAAACCTGAAGTAAAAACTTATTCTTGTAACAGATATAGCTTCATATGAGTATTTAACATATATTATCAGTGCTTTATGTATTTAGTTATTCTACAACATAGAGTAACTTCTCATAGCAGACTCCAGCACCTCTGTGGGCTCATTTTACACATGGACATAACACTGTAGCTTTCACATGCTTGTATGGTTGCTTTTAGAGAATACAAACTGCTGCACACATAGAGAATACTTTTAGAGAATAAAAAATCTTATTCACGTTTAAAGATCATCAGGCTCCTAACTTCGTTTGAAGCTCATCAGACTCCCAACTGTGTTTAAAGCTTATCAGGTGCCACACTTCATTTGATTCTCATCAAGCTTTGCACTGCATCTGAAGCTCGTCAGGCTCCACATTTCATTTGAAGCTCACCAGGTCCACACTACTGCATTTGAAGCTCATCAGGCTCCGCACTTTGTCTGAAGCTCATCAGGCTCCGATCTGCATTTGAATCTCATCAGGCTCTGCATTGTATTTAAAGCTCATCAGCCTTCACACTTTGTTTGAAGCTCATCAGGCTCTTTACGTAATATGAAAGTCATCAGGCTCCGCACTTATCATTTGAAGCTCATTGAGCTCTGCACTGCATTTGAAGCTTATCATTCTCCGCACTGCATTTTAAGCCCATCAGGCTCTTTACAGCATTTGAAGCTCACCAAGCTCTGCACTTCATTTAAAACTCATCAGGCTCTGCACTTCCTTTGAAACTCATCAGGCTCCGCACTGTGTATGAAACTCATCAGGCTCCGCACTGTGTTTGAAGCTCATCAGGCTGCGCTCTGCACTTCAAGCTCATCAGGCTGTGCACTGCTTTATAAGTCCATCTGGCTCTGCAATGCATTTGAAGCTTATCAGGCGCCACACTGTGTTTAAAGCTCATCAGGATCTGCAGCTCATTAGGCTTAATTAATTTTGAAGCTCATCAGTCTTCGCACAGCATATAAAGCTCATCAGGTTCTGCGCTGCATTTGAAGCTCATCAGGCTCCGGACTTCATTTGATGCTCATCAGGTTCTGCACTGCGTTTAAAGCTCATCATTTTCTGGGCTGTTCCAAGCTTACCAAGCTCTGCACTTTATTTGAAGCTCATTAGCCTCCGCACTTTATTTGAAACTCATCAGGCTCCACACTTAATTTGAAGCTCATCAGGTTTTGCACTTCATTTCAAGCTCAGCAGGCACTGCACTTCACTTGAAGCTCATCAGGCTGTGCTCTGCACTTCAAGCTCATCAGGCTCCACACTGCTTTTCTGGCTCTGCAATGCATTTCAAGCTTATCAGGCTCTGCACTTCATTTGAAGCTCATCAGGCTTCACACAGCATTTGAAGCTTATCAGGGTTTGCGCTGCATTTGAAGCTCATCAGGCTCCGAACTTCATTTGATGGTCCTCAGGCTCATCGCTGCATTTAAAAGCTCATCAGGCTCTGCACTTCATTTGAAGCTCATCAGTGTCCACACTGTGTTTGAAGCTCATCAGGCTCTAAAGCTCATCAGTCTTCGCACAGCATTTGAAGCTCATTAGGTTCTGCGCTGCATTTCAAGCTCACCAAGCTCTGCACTTTATTTGAAGCTCATTAGCCTCTGCACTTCATTTGAAGCTTATCAGGCTCTGCATTGCATTTGAAGCTCATCAGGCTCCACACTACGTTTGAAGCTCATCATCGGGCTCCGCACTTTGCTTCAAGCTCATCAAGCTCTGCAATGCGTTTAAAACTCATCAGGCTCCACATTGCGTTTCATGTTCATCAGGCTCTGCACTTAATTTGAAGCTCCTCAAGCTCTGCAATACGTTTGAAGCTCATTATTCTCTGTACTGTTTCACGCTTACCAAGCTTTGCACTTTATTTGAAGCTCATTAGCCTCCACACTAAAAGGGCACCTATGGTGAAAAATCTAATTTTCAAGCTGTTTGGACAGACATATGTGTAGGTATAGTGTATAGACTTTCATATTGGGGTGATATACACACTCAGTCCTTTTTTTTCAATTTAACAACATAAAAACAGTGGACCAATTGGAGCGGTTTTGAGATTGACCGTGACTTGATGTAGGAGTGCGGTCCCCCCGCCCACCAATATTGATTGACAGGTGTGCATAACCATATCCTTAGTATGTTGTTTCACGTTCGCCATTTTCAGTGTTTGAGTCAAAGCGACGTCACCAAAGAAACACCCTTGCTCTACTTTTAGATGTAAGGCTCATTGGACTCAACATTCACCACGTTAGCGCTCTCCTCGCCGCCAGTGTTTGTGAGTTTTGGTGGGTTTGCATACATGTGTATTTTTCATTGAGACTTCCTTAAACTTCAGCGGTTTGCATTTCCCGCTGTCACAGAAGCTCCCTGTCATCTTAACTAGGTGCATCTAGAAAGTGCAAGCGCGTTGCCTCAGGTGTGCGTCCCTCCATTGGAAATAACAAACTAACGGCGCGTAGCGCCATGCATTTCGCGTTGTCACGGATGAAAGTGAAGACTGGGAGGGAGGGGGTGGGTGTCGTGGATGAAAGTGAGTACCGGGGGTTCGCTCACTATTCTGCCGCCTAGGTTGCCTCTATGGACGCGCTGGCCCTGCTCATGACACTTCATATTTCTGCCCCGCCACAGAGCGTTATCTGAATAGTTTCATTTTAAATAACATGCGAATGTGCGTGTCTGGTGTGCCGTGTTGTGGCTCTGAGCGGCGCATCCGGTGTATGACGCCCTTTAGTTATACCCTCAAGCAGGTTGTATACCAGAAGCACCGCTCGGCAACACGCAGTGTCCCGCCACGCACGCGCCATGCATTTCTGAATTCTAAACATAAGTTTCTATCAGGGGACACACACCTGGCCCGCAAGTGTGCGATACTTTCCATTGTCATGTGCGTGCTATGTGTGATGCCCTTCAGTCAAAGTTAATTCAGTGTAATAGAAGAACCATAATATTAATGTAGGTGTAGAAGAACCATAATATTAATATTACACCTTAAAAAATAGGTAAAATAGGTGCCCTTTAATTTAAAACTCATCAGGCTCTGCATTGTGTTTGAAAATCATCAGGCTCCGCACTTAATTTAAAGCTCATCAGGTTTTGCACTTCATTTAAAACTCATCAGGCCACACACTTTAATTGAAGCTCATCATGTTCCTCACTTTATTTGAAGCTCATCATCCGCTGCACTGTGTTTGCAGCTCATTAGGTACCTGACTGGATTTAAAGATCATCAGGCTCTGCACTTTGTCTGAAGCTCATCAGGCTTCACACTCTATTTGAAGCTCATCAAGCTCTGCACTGCGTTTGAAGCTCATCATGCTCCCCACTTCATTTGTACAGATATGGCTACTAAGAACGCGCGTTTCTTCCTGCGCAGTACTGCAGTTTGAGATTCGTAGTCACGCGGTTTACTGCGGCCGTAAAGTCCACATTTTCATTTTTTTTTAAAAACATTTCTGTGCTTTACGCAATAGCCACCAGGTGGCGCAAGGAACAACTTTATTTATTCGTCTTATTCCTTTGTGCTGATTTGTGCAGTTAAATAAACACTTTATCTGCCCACATTACTAATTATTTATATATTTATTTATGCAGGAAGTTGTATATTTATTTGCGTATTTATTTTATTTATTTACTCATTTATTTATGTATTTGCATATGTATTTATGTATTTATTTGTGCATTTATTTATTTATTTAATTATTTGTGTATTTATTTATTTACTCATTTAATAACTTATTTGCATATTTATTTATTTGCGTATTTATTTATTTGCGTATTTCCCTATTTACTTATTTATGCAGGATATTGCAGCATTTATGCAGGATATTGCCTAATCAAAACACTTCAGGAGCTGCAACGTCACTCACCGCTCCATTATTTCATCTAAATCGCACAAAACAGTTGTCATATTCATTTGTGCTGATTTGTGCAGTTAAATAAAAACTTTATTTGTTTTTGTTTTTTAGATATAACCAAAATATTTGGTTAAATTTGTGCTGGTTTGTGCCATAGAAATGAACATCAGATATTTATTCACGCACGAATATCTTATTTTCGTTTGCTCACTATTTGTGCTCGTTTGTGCTGCAAAAAAAAATTATTATAAATGTTTAAGAAGTTCTTAAAAAAGGATTGCTCGGATGGATTTAAAATATCACCACAATTGCTTATATTATATTCCTGTATTTATAGTAGCCTATCATTTTAGAAATATTGTTATACGAATAGTCTATGCCTGGGTTAGCTTGAATGTGTTGGCATAGTTTGATGTCTTTACCTAAAACATTAAACATTTATGTTATTCAAAATAAAACGGAAAGAAACAAGAAGAATAAAGTATAATTTAAACCATTAGTTTTGCACTGAAGCCATCCGTCTGTGTTTATGTAGGTATCGTTGCATAACGAGTAATAGTGAACCTGTGCATATTATTACTACTATAAAAAGTATATTACTGCCAAGTAATAGCAAATGAGTGAATAAATAGCCTAAATGAAAGGAAAAAGAGGCACCAAAATCAGTCACGATGTCTAGTGCCCCCTAAAATGCCACATCAGTTGTGACATCTTGGCGCC
>CAIGQZ010001455.1:2053964-2081501 GCA_903798205.1 Danio tinwini | reverse complement strand
ATATATATATATATATATATATATATATATATGTGTGTGTGTACAGTGCATGTTATTTCACAGAATTAACCAAGTTAGCTTTAATTGCAACATTAGGTTCCTATGCCATGTTATTCATAAACAGACGGGTTAAGACCCATTTTTAAACAAGAAATTAACAGACGGCGCTTGTAAATTAGTGCTTGTGAGGTAACGTTAAAGTTATTAGAGACAGTGAGTTTTTTTCAGCATAACGTTAGTTATGCTAAAAAAGAAAGATGAAAAAGAAAGGTGATTTTCTGTTAACTTTTACCGTTAACCATTCTCTCCATTTCAGCACAACATTGAAGTGAAGGTGAAGTACTACACGTGACCATGAGGGATAAGTTAAAGGGCACCTATGGTGAAAAATCTACTTTTCAAGCTGTTTGGACAGACATTTGTGTAGGTATAGTGTATAGACTGTCATATTGGGGTGATATAAACACACTCAGTCCTTTTTTTTCAATTTAACAACATAAAAACGGTGGACCAATTGGAGCGGTTTTGAGATCGACCGCAACTTGACGTAGGAGTGCGGTCCTCCCGCCCACCAATATTGATTGACAGGTGCACATTACCATATGCTCAGTATGTTGTTTCACGTCCGCCATTTTCAGCGTTTGAGTCAAAGCAACGTCACCAAAGAAACACCCTTGCTCTATTTTTAGATGTAAGGCTCATTGGGCTCAACATTCAACACGTTATCGCTCTCCTCGCCGCCATTGTTTGTGAGTTTTGGTGGGTTTGCATACATGTGTACTTTTCATTGCGTCTTTCTTAAACTTCAGCGGTTTGCATTTCCCGCTGTCACAGAAGCTCCCTGTCATCTTAACTAGGTGCAGCTGGAAAGTGCAAGAGCGTTGCCTCACGTGCGCGTCCCTCCATTGGAAATAACGAACTAATGACGTGCAGCGCCATACATTTTGCGTTGTTGCGGATGAAAGTGAGGACCGGGAGGGAGGGGGTGGGTGTCGCGGATGAAAGTGAGTACCGGGGGGTTCGCTCACTATTCTGCCGCCTAGGTCGCCTCTATGGACGCTCTGGCCCTGCTCAGGACACTTCATATTTCTGCCACGCCACAGAGCGTTATCTGAATAGTTTTATTTTAAATAACATGCGAATGTGCGCGTCTGGTGTGCTGTGTCGTGGCTATGAGCGGCGCATCCGGTGTATGACGCCCTTTAGTCATACCCTCAAGCAGGTCATACACCAGAAGTGCCGCTCGGCGCCACACATCAGCATGCATTTCTGAATTCTTAACATAAGTTTCTATCAGCGGACACACACCGGCGCCGCAAGTGTGCGATACTTTCAACTGTCATGTGCGCGCCGTGTCGCGGTGCTTCCGGTGTGTGATGCCCTTCAGTCAAAGTTAATTCAGTGTGCTTGGTTATTAGTCTCGGTGTGGGCTACAACCTCAGAGCTTTAAACTAGCACACAGTTGGCTGTAAAACTATACAAAGACACAAATGATTTTGTACTCTCTGCTTGGTCTGTGTCCGAGTCGTACATGTTCGGCTGAATGCTGGTCCTCTCATTCATGTTCCTTCTCTCTGTCTGCCTGTCTATTGCCATACACAAACAGGGGAGCTCTTGGCTCTGCCCCCTTGTTAAGTTGGGTGGGAAATCGAAACTAATTTTCATGTGAAGAAACACTCCCCTATAATGACGAACTGTGTACACGCCCCCAAAATGACACTTTTTAACACATTATAATAAAAAAATCTGAATTGTGTTTTGAACTGAACCTAAACTGGCACACTCAGAAGAACCATAATATTAATATTACATATTAAAAAAAGGGGTAAAATAGGTGCCCTTTAAGGTAAGCGTCATTATGAAAAAAAAGTAAGGTAATGTCTCTTAACTTTAATTAAATTAGTGCTAACTGCATTCTTAATTTCAGCAAAACATTGAAGTGACCATATGGAATACAGTTATTATGACCATTGTTATCAACCAATTAAATGTTATTGTCATAGATTATGGCAAATGCAAAGTAAATTAACCACATAACAGTGATAAGTTGTTTTTGTTTTGTAACATAACAGTAGCTAATATACAGTGAATAGTTATTTAGCATTTAGAGAGTCTTTTAAGATTATTCAGATTTTCATATTGGCAGTGATGCTCTTGGGCTGGCTGACTGAAAATTAAAAGTCTGTGCATATACCCCATTCAGTTGTATTTTTAAGCTAACATTAACATAGTCAATGTCATTGTTTATTTCTTAGTGGTAATAGTAATGCATTACTAACATTTACTAATGTGAACTTATTGTATAGGGTTACTGTACATTTTATTTTTTGTGGTGTTTAGGTGTACGTGATTGATAGTGCATGGTGAGTGTATATCCTGAGTACACAAATATAACCCAAAGTCATGATCACCATCTAAACCAACAAATATATATTGCCTATTCAAAGTGAAATTGATGGGGACAAGGAATGATTTTTGCACACATTTTAACTCATACAGATTTGTATGGTGGTACTATAGATTTAGATTATTAAATGTTGAGTCTTATTCTACTCTTATTATATTTATCAGTGTTTGCAGCCTTGCTCCACAGCCATTGATGTTAAAAAAAGTGTGATGCTACCAAACACACCTCGCTTAATTGTTCAAGGTAATGTTGGACTTTGTCAGGTTGTTTACAGGGTGGCGCAGAGTGTAGCATGTTCACCTCACAGCAAGAAGGTTGCTGGTTCAAGCCTCGGCTGGGTCATTTGGCATTTCTGTGTTTAGTTTGCATGTTCTCCCCGTGTTTGCGTGAATTTCCTCCAGGTGCTCTGGTTTCCACCACAAGTCCAAAGACATGTAGTACAGAGAATTGGGTAATCAAAAAATTGCAAAAAACATAAAAAACATATGCTGGATAAATTGGCGTTCAAGCCGAAAAGAAAATGAATAAATGAATAAAGTTGTGAGCCGTTTCATGTACAAACTCTTTCTTCTTCCAATAGTTCCTATTTTTAAAAAAATCTGGTGTTAAAAACAACCACAGCTGGACTATTTGGCCACCCAGTGCTAAGTAAATATTAGACAAAGATTTATTAAATTATAATTTTTTATTAGAAATTTAACTGGGCATTTTAATAGGCAGTGTATGGAATGTCAACTTTATTTGTATAAACAAATTTAATTATTCACTATCTCTGTCTTTCTTTTCCCAGCAATACAACATCAAACAAACAGTCTTATTCCTTGGAGGGTCAAGTGGTCATGGGACCTTGCCTGGATTTCACAACTGGATATGGTTTGAATTTGAAGTATGCTGAAGATGCCTTTTGCACTCTGGAAGTCTATTTAATATTGTACCTGAGGGATTGTTTTGGGGGTTAAACAAAGAATGTATAGGAGCACAAGCAGCCATCTCTAATATGGTGTGTGTTGCAGACTCAATTTGTGTGTCTGTGCTGGAGACCAGAGAGGACGCTGTCTTTAAAAGGACGAAGCTCTTATGCTGGATTGATACCAAATGTGAACTTAAGTATTCAGGTGAGTGTAATAGATATGTCTTTGCAAATACATTAAAAAGTGGGGAATTTGTACTGGACAGCATAAATGAAGTGAAATGCAAAACACATTTGTGAATATGTGGTATTCACCTTAATCTCTTTTTTTTTTTTTTTTTTTTACATTTTTATATGTCGTCTTTGAATATATTGTATAACATTAATGTTTCCACGTGTTTGAATGATCAATGGCTTTAAATATGGAATCAGAATAGACTCAAAAATATTTCACGCAAAAGGATGTACACATGCGTAGCCTTCACGTGCATAAACCAAATTCACGTGCATAAAATATTTATATATATATTCACAAAAACAATTCACGTGCACAAAATAAAAACACATATTCATAAAATACGTTTCACAAATGCAAAACACCATTTGCAAATGTAAAAGAGTGTACACAAAGTTTTGAATGTAAATTTGCGAGTTCATCCTGAATGAGAATGTGCAAATATTTTTTACGTACGACTCCCCCTGAATACGTGTGTGTGTATTTTTGAGACTGTCCTGGCAGAGGCAGGCAACTCGTAACCTTTCAGCCAATCAGATGAGAGCTGTATTTGATTTCACCCACTCTGCGCTTCTTTTGCGCAGTCAGTTCCTCTCCAGCATGGAGAACAGAGAATGAGATGCGCAGGATTCAAGCATTAAATTTCCTGACTTCCAGGTTTATAAGTTCATTGAAGAATTCATTGTTCTTATGAATTTAATTTAAATTGTTCACCTACTTTAGTTCAGACCTATTATATGGTTATTATAGACTATCATTTAAATTTTTACAACTGTAATATGACAGCAAGTGCAGGATACAGGTATAAGTTATAAAGTGCAGTTATAGAAAAACTATGATGATATTTACAAATGGATGTACTATGAACATTATATACAGGTTGTGTTAGCTATGAACAGAGATTTACAATAGATGGATAAATGTACAGGTTGCTATTAATAATCAGAAGTGTGCAGATAGATAAACATAATTACAAATGTACATGTGCAGTGGGTATGTACAGTTCAAATAAGTGAATAAATCAGTGCAATAAATATGTGAAATTTTTAAATGTGCAAATGTTAAGTAATTTTTAAATGTGCAAATGTTAAGTAGTGCAGTGATTATGAGGAGTCTGAGTTATGAGGAGAGTGGGGGGTGTATTAGGGGGGCGAAAAGTCAGTGGGGGGCAGAGTTCAAAAGGGAGACAGCTCTGGGAAAGAAGGTGTTCTTTAGTCTGCTGGTTATTGTCAAGGGGAGCCTGAAGCGCCTGCCAGAAGGCAGGAGAGAAAACAGTCTGTGAGCAGGGTGAGAGGAATCTTTAAGAATACTGCGTGCTCGGCGCAGACAGTGTTTCCTCTGGATGTCCTCTATGGCTGGCAGTGTGGTCCCTGTGATGCGTTGGGCAGTTTTCACCACCCGCTGCAGTGCCTTACGCTCCGCAACAGAGCAGCTTCTATACCAGACTGTGACACAGTTCATCAGGATGCTTTCTATTGTGCAGCGGTAGAAGTTCACCAAGACGGCTGATGACAGCTGGTGCTTCTTAAGTTGCCTTAAGAAAAATAGGTGCTGGTGAGCCTTCTTGACCAGGCTGGAGGTGTTGGTGGTCCTTGGAGATGTGAGTCCCCAGGAACTTGAAGGATGAGACAGGCTCGACGGCCATCCCATTGATGTGGATTGGATCATGTGAGCCTGTTCGTCACTTCCTGAAGTCCACAATGAGCTCCTTGGTCTTGTCGGTGTTGAGGAGCAGATTATTGTTGGTGCACCACGTGGCCAGATGCTGTATCTCCTCCCTGTAGGCAGTCTTATCATTGTTGCTGATTAGACCAATCACTGTGGTGTCATCTGCAAATTTGATGATGGCGTTGGATCTGTTCATAGGCCTACAGTCGATGGTAAAAAGGGAGTAGAGAAAGGAGCTCAGCACACAGCCCTGTGGTACACCAGTGTTGAGTGTGACGGTGGTGGAGCAGATGTGGCCTGATCTAACATTCTGAGGTCTGTTAGTCAGAAAGTCCATAACCCAGTTACAGAGAGACATGTCTATATCCAGGTCTCTAAGTTTGATCATTAACTTAGAGGGTATGACAGTGTTGAATGCTGAGCTGAAGTCAACAAACAGCATTCGTGCATAAGTGTTTTTATTGTCCAGGTGTGTGAGTACAGAGTGCAGTGCTATGGAGACTGCATCTTCTGTGCTCCTGTTGCCACGGTAGGCAAACTGATGTGGGTCCAGTGTGGATGGCAGAGAGTCTTTCAGATGTGTCAGGACCAACTGCTCTAAGCACTTCATGACGATGGGTGTGAGTGCTACAGGGCGGTAGTCATTCAGGCATGTTGGGCTGGAGTGTTTCGGCACTGGCACAATAGAGATGGTTTTAAAGAATGTTGGCACAGCTGCTAGGTTAAGGGACATGTTGAAAATGTCTGTGAATACCCCAGCAATCTGTTCTGCACATGCTTTGAGGACGCGCCCATGAATACCGTCTGGTCCAGCAGCCTTACGCACATTGATCCGACTCAGTGCGGTGTAGACTTCTGAGGAGGTGAGTGTAATGGGTCAGTGGTTGGTTGAGGAAGTGATCCTGGTGTAGGGTTCATTATTGTCTCTTTCAAAGCGGGCATAAAAGTCATTAAGCTCTTTCAGGAAAAAGACATTTGTGGCTGTGGGTGTGGAATGGCTGGGTTTGTAGTTGCTGATGGCCTGTATGCCCTGCCACATGCGCCGAGGATCAGAGTTGGAAAAGTGCTCCTCTAGCTTTAGCTTGTAACAGTGCTTGGCCTTTTTGATGCCCCTCTTCAGATTAGCCCTGGAAGTGCTGTAGGCCTGTGCATCCCCTGATTTGAAGGCAGTGTTGCGTGCCTTCAGCAGGAGGCGCACCTCCTTGTTCATCCATGGCTTTTGATTTGGGTATGTGGTGATCTGTTTCTGGGTTGTAACACTGTCAATGGTGGTGTTTATGTGTTCCAGAACAGAGGAAGTGTAGCTGTTAATGTCTGTGTGAGAGCCACATGTGGCCTGGGAAGCAAACATACTCCAGTCTGTGTGTTGAAACCTGTTCTGGAGTGTGAAGTCTACCCCCGCTGGCCACACTTTGATGGTCCTCACTGATGGCTTTACACGGTTGATGAGGGGTGAGTATCTGGGGGTGAGGAACAAAGAAAGGTGATCTGATTGACCCAGGTGGGGGAGGGGGGTCACAGCGTAGGCTTCAGCCATGTTTGTGTATACATGGTCCAAAGTCTTGTTTCCCCGTGTGTGACAGAAAATGTTTTGATGGAATTTGGGGAGCACTGTCTTTAAGTTTGAGTAAATAAAATCCCCCGCAACAATAAAAGCAGCCTTCGGGTGAGCAGTCTGTTGTTTGCTGATGGCTGCATGAAGTTCATTCATAGCAAGCTTTGCATCAGCATCCGGTGAAATATATGCAGAGGTTATAATGGTGGAGGTGAACTCGCGTGGCAGATAAAACGGTCTGCATTTGACCATCAGAAATTCCAGGTTAACAGAGCAATGTCTCCCAACGATGACAGAGTTTTTGCACCAAGCTTTGTTAATATAAATGCATAATCCTCCGCCTCGGGTCTTACCGGAGTCATCCGCCGCTCTGTCTGCTCGGAATGTGTGATGCTCAGTTAAAGATACAGCGTTGTCTGGTATCCCGCTGTTTAGCCATGTTTCTGTGAAAATCATGACATTACAGTTCCATAATCTTTTGCTGTGGTTAATGCGCAGTCAAATCTCGTCCATTTTGTTAACCAGGGACCGTACATTGGCGAGGAAGATGCTGGGTAAAGAGAGCCGGTGTGGTGTTAGCTTTAGCTTAGCTCTTAGCCCGCCGCGCTTCCCCCGCCTCTGTTTACGATCGCACCGCCGCCTTCGACCACTTCCGCTCGGCCGGGCAGAGCGCTCGGCCTCGGGTGTCCGGGCGATTTCTGGGATGAGTCGTAGATTGCTGATAATACTGTCCGAAATGCACAAACCAATATCCAAGATCTCCTGTCGGGTGTACGATGTAAAGGCATTACTGTTCTGCACGAACAGACCTGAAATGAGCAGAAAAAATACGGCAAAATTGCAGAAACTGGAGAGATGCCGAGCCTCGCAATGTGTATGCGCCGCCATCTTGGTCTATATCTGCAGTACATATATATTTATATATTTATTACTTTATAATAAATATATTTATTATTTTATAATAAATATATTTATTATTTTTTTATGTTATCTTGTATGATTTCCATGAGATTGAAGGACTGTATCCATGCGGTTTGGCAAGGATTCATACAATTTATTGATGAAGTCATCAGGAATAGCAAAGACAGCAGTCTTGCATTCCTCCCAGAGTTCATCAATATTATTTGGTTTCATCTTCCATGCTTTCTCTTTCATCCTACCCCACATATGCTCAATGATGTATATGTCTGGTGACTGGGTTGGCTAATCCGCATCTTGATTTTTTTCGCCTTGAGGAACTTTGATGTGGAGATGGAAGTATGCGATGGAGCACCATCCTGCTGCAAAATTTGGCCTCTTTTATGGTTGGGATTATAAGAGGTAGGTAAGATTTCTTGGTATTTTAGATTATTGATGTTCCCTTCCACCCTGCAGATCTTACGCACACCCTCATACTGGATGTAACCCCGGACCATGATTTTTCCGCCACTAAACTTCCCTGTTTTCTGGGTGTATTTTGGATCAATGCAGGCTCCAGTAGGTCTCCTGCAATATTTGTGGTGACTGGTGTAATTCAGCAGAAGATTCATCTGAAAAATGCACCTTTCTACCACTTTTCCAGCGTCCAAATGCCACATAGTTTTTCAATTGTCTTTTGTTTAGTGCTGGCTTCTGAGCACTTATTCTGAGGCCATTTTGAGACAATCTGACAAACTGTTCTAGGTGACACAGGTCTGGGTGACAGACTTCAGGTGACCAGTATTTTATCTTTTTTGCACGCATTCGCTTTAACCAGTCAGTAACAGATTAATAATATCCAATCAAAGAACATTTCACTCAGACTAGTCAGAATGTTAATTCAAGATATCTACAATTGCATTCTTCTTATAGTTGCAAGACTGATTGCAGATATCTCCAAAGAAAGATCCACCTAGTCAAAAATATGATTGAGATATCTATTGCAGATATCTTTAAATGAAGTTTGACTAGGAAGAATTCCAATTCAGGATTTCTCTAATTAAGTTTTGACTAGTCAAAAATTCAATTCAAGATATCTAAAACTGTATTTCGACTAATAGTCAATTATTTACAGATATCTACAATTTTTCTATTTTAGTTTCTATAATAGGGTTGTAGATATTTCTAAAGTATACAGTATTATGACTAGTCAAATTAACATTGTAGATATCTTCAATGCATATTATGACTAGTCACAATCACATAGCAGATATCTTACAGAATTGATATCTGCAATTGATATTACTACAGAATTTATATCTGCTATTGATATTATGACTAGTCAAAAAACTGAATTATGACTAGTACAGCAAAGAGTATTTAATGCTAAAATGGCTTGCAATATTACTATAAGTTGAATTACAGTTGTAGCTATCTGGAATTGGGTTTTAGACTAGGTAAAACTTGATTAGAGATATATTGAATTGCAATTCTTCCTAGTCAAAACTCATTTAAAGATATCTGCAATCTAATTATAGATATCTCAATTAAATTAGATTTGTGACTGAGAAGAATGTAATTGTAGATATCTTGAATTGACATTCTGACTAGTAAATTCTTTTACAGATATCTGATTTGTATTTAAATCACCCTTTGCTAAGCCCTGCCTTTTCTAACCAGGGTCTTGAGAAGAAAATAATTCTACAGAATGTTCCCACCTGTTACTCAGTGATGGGTTGCGGCTGGAAGGGCATCCGCTGCGTATAACATGTGCTGGATGAGTTTGCGGTTCATTTCGCTGTGGTGACCCTTGATTAATAAAGGGACTAAGCTGAAAAGAAAATGAATGAATGAATGTTCTGACCTGGTTTTAGGTAATATATTGACTGTAAAAGTAACTGTATATTAACACTCAAATTGTAAGTGGATTATTTTCTAATCATGGGCTTGTTTTGCATTGTCAGTGAACATTTTTCTGAGGTATTTTAAGTCTGAGGTTAAGATGAATTCCTATATCTCATCTCTGCTGCTAGATATTATAATAGAAAGATAGAATTGCTGTAGGCTGCTGGATGGAACAACATGTTTTTAGTGATTTTAACACGTTCAATGTAACAATCAACATATATGAGCAAGCTGTTGAACCTTTTATAAATGTAAAAAAATTATCTTAGCTTACCTTATATATTTTAGCTTATATTTTATTCTAAAAGAAAATGGATGTAATCGAAATATTCATAAATATTAACGTAATTTATTCTAACAACTTGTCATTTCGTAACCTTTTGTTAATGAACAATACTGCATACTATAAATATAGTGATCTGATAAATTGTAAAAAATACTTTAGTATACTTTAGTTTTTTGGTGTTACCATAGCAACTGTAGGGTAACTGAAACATAATTCAATTACTTTATTATAGTATGGCTCGAGTGGCATGGTGGTCCACTGGTATGGAATCAGAAATAACTCAAAAGTATTTCACGCAAAAGACACGATGTACACATGCGTAGCCTTTACGTGCATAAAACCAAATTCATGTGCGTAAAATATTTATATATATTTACAAAAACAATTCACGTGCACAAAATAAAATACATATTCATAAAATACGTTTTACAAATGCAAAACACCATTTGCAAATGTAAAAGTGTACAAAAAGTTTTGAATGTTTAAATCTTGCGAGTTCATCCTGAATGAGAATGTGCAAATCCTCTTTCACGAACGACTCCCCCTGGATACGTGTGTGTATTTTTGAGACTGTCCTGGCAGAGGCAGGCAACTCATAACCTTTCAGCCAATCAGATGAGAGCTGTATTCGATATCACCCACTCTGCGCTCCTTTTGCGCAGTCAGTTCCTCTCCAGCATGGCGAACGGAGAAGATGCGCAGGATTCAAGCAATAAATTTCCTGACTTTCACTGACTAAACTTAATTTCCATTATATCTAATGAACGTAAAGAGGTTGTTGTTGTGCTTTAGTAATATGTAGAATATAAATATAGTATTAATACTTTCCGGGATCTTTTTCAACACAAATCGGAGCCTCTTGGATCATTTCAAACATGTTTGATGCTGTTCAGGATTTTAAATTGGGCTGATCACTGCTCTGATAACCTGCCCTCCAACCTACAGCTGCATCACAGAAGAGAAGAGCTGAGGAGAATCGTGTCAGTTTTAATAAATTAAGTTTGTTTTTATGCCTTTGTTTTTTATTATTATTAATAATTAGCCTGTTTGTTTATTATTTTATTTTATTACTTGTCATCTGGGTCATGAATAACTTACCGCACACACAGAATAATGTGTGGCTAATGAAAAAATTATAATTTTATTATAAATCAACTTTTATATATATATATATGTTAAAACTGGCGCAATTCTTCCCAGCTCGGTCAATTTACTTTGTGATAATGCCGCATTAATCACTCATGCAGAAAAGACTTTAAAGAATACAGAATAAAAATGCTAAATCATTCCAGTAGGTGGCGCATTCAGATCAGTAATAAGGAGTGATGAGACATTCCAAATGTAGCCTAACTAAAAATTTTACATTTCATTAAATAAAATGTAGTACAAGTATATTTAATAAAGCCAATTTATAAAATTAAAGTGTAAATGCTTATGAATAACTGCAAATAAACCTTTCTCTTTTTTTAAATGCAAAAAAAAAAACAATAGACTATTTTCACATTACTTTCCTTAAAAAGAAACACATTTAGCTCCTTTTCTTAAGTGACTTGTATTGTATTACTTTCCCAACACTGCAAATAAGATTAACATGTCCTACTGATTTTTCAGAACATTGAAACGTAAAACTCCAAATGATCGCCTAAACAAGATTAGGCTAAAAATCTACTGTAGTAAAGAGAGTATGGTCCCTTTAAGTCTATTCACTGTGTTTTTTCTGTTTCCATCGGCTGTTTAGTTATGTCAATCAGAGAGAAGGCACTGAGTTACATTGTGTACGGGAAGTTCAGTTCAATATAGAGGTTGCTCGCATGCTCATCGCACCGTTCTGTGCCGGAGCAAGAGGAACAGTGACGTGTAAGCTGTGTGTTTATGCCACTTGTACTCTGTGAGTGTATCTGCGTTGTTCAAGACCCATGTGGCTCCCTCCTACGCATCCATGTAGGCTAAAGCAAAACTGAAACTTAACAGAACACACGACACTACCAAAATAAAACATTGCATTCAATGTTGACAAAAGATAAACCAGATTAACATATCATACCGCATTCACAATAGCCTATTTAATTTATTACTTGGGCTATAATGTCCTTGCCCACCAGCAAATCAGAATATTCAGCTGGACGCACTTTAGTTTTGTGTTCAGAGTCGCCGCCTCAGTCAGTCAAATCCAGTCAAATAAAGCCTACAGCTGAGCTGAGACTACAGGAGTTTTAGCCTGATTTATGTTCGATTTTCACCTTCTGAGAAAAGGAGATAAGTTTACTACAGCCCATGATAAGCAAATAAACATTTAATTTACGTTGTCATGTTTTTATTGTCAATTTTTTTTTACTTTCTGGCTAAATAAAGATAAAAGAATCGTAAGAATAATTTAAAATGCTTATATTTATATATTTATTACTGATACTGGTATATTTTACATAGGCTAGGCAACTAAAGCACAACAACAGCCTGTGTACGTTCATTAGATATAATGGTTTAGTCAGTGAAAGTCAAGACATTTAAAGGGCACCTAGGTTACCACTTTTTCCAGATTTAATATAAGTCTTTTGTGTCTCCAGAATGTGTCTGTAAAGTTTCATCTCAAAACACCCATCAGATTTTTTATTATACCTGTCATAGCTTTCTCTTTTGTAGCATTTAGCATCAGTTAGCAGTTTTTGTGTACTGCGCCTTTAAGGCTAGTCCTTCACGCCCACCGTTTCCACGTGGCCTGGCAGGGGCTCCCTCGGCTGCGTCAGACAACAGACAAATATAAAGGAATAAGATCTCACGTAACGTTTGTGAGGAGAAACTACAGTAAGAATCTTACCAATAAGTATGTGATGCATGTTGTGGAGTTGTAAGGCTGAGTCACACACAATGTAGTTACAAAGTTCACGCACACACACACACACACACAAATACACACACACACAGCGCTGCCAGGCACACACACACAGCGCTGACAGGCACACACAGACAGCGCGCGTTTAGCTTAGCACTGTTTTTGCACGCAAATGTGATAGGACGCAGGTTAATCTCCACTGCTGTATGGATATCTGTTATGTTAATGTACAAAATAAACCTGATTTAACGTCCACAAACCGGGATTGAAGCGTCTTTTATAATTGTTCTGACACGCGGCTGTGTTGAAGTAAATCGCTGTAATTCATTACAAATATGCACTGTTTTAAAACATTTTAAACTTGTAAAACTCACTCTTGATCACATTTGATGATGATTGATGATCCTAGCAAACTGAACAGACTTTTATTTACGGTTACTTAGTTTGCGCACGTCCTGGTCCTGTGTCTGGTTGATAGGATTATACAGTTACTACTGAGACATGTTAATACGCAGCTGTCAATCAATTCGGTGGGCGGGGGGACCGCACTCCTACGTCAAGTTGCGGTCGATCTCAAAACAGCTCCAATTGGTCCACCGTTTTTATGTTGTTAAATTGAAAAAAAAAAAAGGACTGGGTGTGTTTATATTACCCTAATATGACGGTCTATACACCATACATACACATATGTCTGTCCAAACAGCTTGAAAAGGAGATTTTTCACCATAGGTGCCCTTTAATGCTTGAATCCTGCGCATCTCCTTCTCCGTTCGCCATGCTGGAAAGGAACTGACTGCGCAAAAGGAGCGCAGAGTGGGTGATATCGAATACAGCTCTCATCTGATTGGCTGAAAGGTTACGAGTTGCCTGCCTCGTTGTGTACGGTTTTTGTACACTCATACATTTGCAAATGGTGTTTTGCATTTGTGAAATGTATTTTATGAATATGTATTTTTATTTTGTGCACGTAAATTGTTTTTGTGAATATATATAAATATTTTACGCACGTGAATTTGGTTTTATGCACGTGAATTAGGCTACGCATGTATACTTTAGATACTAATCTCGCTCCATACACTGGTTAGCACTGTCACCTTACAGCAAGAAGGTCACTGGTTTGAGTCCTGGCTTAGCCAGTTGACATTTCTGTGTGGAGTTTGCATGTTTTCCCCATGTTCAGGTGGGTTTTCTTTGGGTCCTTTCTCCCCCACAGTCCAAAGACATGCTCTACAGGTGAATTGAATATACTAAATTGGCCATAGTGTATGAGTGTATGGCTGGAAGGGCATCTGCTGCGTAAAACATATGTCGGAATAGTTGTTAATTTATTCCACTGTGGCGACCTCTGAAATAGAGACTAAGCCGAAGGAAAATGAATGAATGAAATATTAACGGTAACCATTTTAACATGATAATTTTTTGTTGTTTTTTTTTCTTCATCTGAACACATTTAACTGTCATAACTGCAATATTTACACATTTTTATTTATAAAATTTATAACATATGTGACTGTTTGAGCGAGACAAAAAAATTAATTAAATGTTCTTTATCCATGATAGAGCTTGGAGGTTTGAACCAGCGACCTTCTTGATGTGAGGCAACAGCGCTACCCACTGCACCACCATGCCTTTATTGCTTTCTGTATTTGTATTTGTTTAGAATATATAGCGTGGATTATAATATTTTAAATTGAAAGAGTAAATCTTTGCCATGGACCATATTTCTAAAAATAAGCTTGAAAAGTTGTCTGTGCACATAACAAGGCCATGCAGTGCTTTTATAGACTAATGTTAGTTTTTCAGTTCTTGCATTTGCATTTAAGATCCAAAAATTATAAAGGTTGTATCTTCCTGTGAGGATTATCTGGTTGGACAAAATGTGTAAGTGTAATGAACTGTGTTTTCAGCATTTCAGATTTTATTATTTGCAATCTTCGCAAAGCCTATGGGAAAATCTTATAGGAATTTTATTGAGGGAACCAGTTTTATGCTAGCAACCGATAGTGCTTGTTCATCTGTTCTTTGAAGTTTTTCTAATTTTTTTTTAACACTAAGGATTCCAAAACCACCTTGTTTCCACTGTTATGTATTTGAGCTCAAAGAACGGTGCAGACAACCTATAGACTGTAAAAAATATGGACGACAGGACAGCGCATTTTTCATTAAATGATTTAAGTGCAAAATGCCTCACGACTGGTATAAACTGTCGCAAAAAAAAAAAAAACAGCTTAAAAGGGAGCCTGGGCATGTGCAGAAGGATTACCTGATGGAGCCGAAGGTGGAGCCACGGAATCAAACTTCCAACGCTTGTACGTCAAATCAACCATGCCTCCCGAACTTGTCATTTGACCACCAGTATCTGCATTGTAACAAAGGCTTGCTAAATTAAAGCACTTACGTTTTAAAACGTAATAATATACAATTTATAAAAAAAACATGTAGGCTGTTTTTAATAATCTAATAAAAACAATATATGTTCAACTGCTAAATAAAAATAAAAATCATACTGTACAGTCTAGCCTAAGTTACACTAAGCTATGGTGAGCACAAAAAAAACTCTTATAATGGGTTGTTGGCATTTGTTTTCTTCATAGGGGTAGATATAACATTTGTAAAATATGAAAAATAAAATATAAACAACACACAAAATGAAAAAATAAAACATTATAATTAGGAGACTGTGTAAACTTTCAAAGGTTGAGTCCAACCCTTTCCTAAAACAACACAAAAACAGTTATTGTGCATAAGATTATGTGAAGTAAGCTTCAAAACTGATAACTTTTGTAAGGAGAACTAAATCTCTTCATAATATCAGACCCCAAGAACTGCTAAGCAAGACCAGGAGAATTGTCATGCAATAAAAAAATAAAACTTTTTCTTTTTATCTGAGGAGAAGATCAACTGTCTCGGTCATGCAGCTTAAGCCCCCCTCTCTGCAGTGGCAGTTCTAGACCACATGAGTTCTAGTCCAGAGTAACTTGAGGGGCCGGGCAGGGGCCACTTGTGCTCATACATTCAGGCTCAATGTATGAGCTCATAAATTGCTAATACATTCAGGCTCAACTCAAGGCTGAAAAGACGAGACGTTTAAAACATAGTCAAATATCTAAATAATTCCTCATTTATGAATGTGATCAACACTGTATTAGCACTGTGAGCTTCTGTGTAGCAAGTTGGCACAACAAAGGCAACATTTACTGAGCACTGCATCTCGTGTTTCCAGCCGGGAAGGTGCGTTCTTTGTGAATGGCTGCTAGGTTATTGCACTAATGTTGATACTGATTATGGTTTGCGAATACATCTATGGTTACACCCGTAATCTATACACACTCATTAAAAATTTTGACTTTATTTGGTTGTAAAAAGGTGTGTAAAAAACTTGTTGTGTTTAAGGTTGGTATTTAATTGAAAATGAATGAGAAAATTGGAAGAAAAAAAACATAAATCTGGTATTAATCTTAAAATTATTAAATGAAGTCCTTATAATAGATAACAAATGCAATGAAAAACGAGACAGAATGACCCTATTGGAAAATAAATAAACAGACATACACTCACTAACGATTGTGGGCCACAAAGGATCATAGATTAAAACAGGACTCTGCAGCAGCATTTTTTTAAAGATTCTCAAAGCATTCAACAGCGACTGCACTGCAGTGGTGTCTGTGCATTAGCGCTAAGCATCTGTCTCAGTGGCCCAACCAACGTTTTGTTAATTTGAAAGAAATTTGTTGAGCCATGAAGTGAGGCCTAGATAGGAACGTAAGGCTACAATGTCTGTAGTACTAAATGCTTCTGCTATTGCCTTCAAGTGTTCAGGGCTAGGATGTAGTCCTTCCTTAAAAATGACATGATCCAGGTATAGGTTAATCTGCAAACCAACCTCCTCCAGTCTTCCGAGCAGCTTGATGAACAGCTTGTATGTGCTTATCATGGGCCTTCTGTGAATTCTATACACTACGTAGTCTTCTAAGTAACTACTTACACCATTCAGTTCATTCAGGACAGTTGGAAAGGCTGATAGTGCTGAAGCCAGTCCAAAGAGAACCCGAGTGAAATGGAAAATGTCTTCATGTTTTATGAATGCAGTCAAATTACAACTGTCAGGGTGAAGAATAAGCTGATGGTAGGCAGAGCTCAGAGCTATTTGACTGTAATGTAAAGCACCTGCAACTTCTGTAAACAAATTCTCCATGTGAGATAATCTGTAAAAATTCATAATGATGCTCTTGTTGGGTTCACAGAGATCTACACAAAGTCTAATTTGTCCATCCCTCTTATGTACCACCACCAGAGGACTGACCCATTCCAAAGAATCAGTTGGTTCAGTAATACCTGAAGTGTGGAGGAGTTGAAGTTCAGTGAACTCCTCCTTGCGGATACTGAGAGGCAAACATCTCAACTTTTGATACTGACTGGTGTCAATGTTGAATTGCTTTGCACTTTGTGAATAAATCCTTTCAACATCCAAGATGAGAAATTGATATTGGTGTCAGTGTATACACAGGACTTGTAGAATGCATGGTTGAAGTGATGCAAGTAATGTTTCATTTTCAGGGTCAATGCACTTTATCTTTCCACTGACAATATCCAGAGTCAGTGATCCGATTAGCTTTGCTTTCTAAAGCCCTGCTGTGATTTTGTCATCTGAGACAAACTTGGGAAATCCTAAAAGATTCCTGAAATCCTGAGCAAAAATCTGTGATCTTTGATCATTGGTTTGACATGTTCACAGACAGCCGCTTTGTGCCCGTTGCGATCAGATTTTCTGTCCGATAAAGTTCTGGCAGTGTCAGAAGATTTTAGACACTTTCCTGCAGTGAGACAACAGCTGCGTTGAGCGTCAATCCAAAAACCAATAGACAATTACCATGTTTGTAAACATTCAGGATCCGCGCACAGGGAGGTGGCAGAAAAAAAACTGGAGCGCTAGCATTTACATTGAGGGAATGACATCCGATGCGGTACAGAGTTTGTTGTTGTATTAGAGATAAGTTATATTGATTACATATTATATATATTAGAGATAAGTTATATTGATTACATATTATATATATTATTTACATTTAGTTACAATTAACGCTAAAGTGAGCAGTTCGTCTGGCAGGTCTATTTGCACCCTCCCAATGGATATTGGATAAGACGAAATGGCCAAGCATCCTGCCCCAAATATACAATCTCACCTAAGCGCCAATTGATTTTACAAGAGAGAAGTTAAAGGCCTACAAGTCGTTGTATGCCAACAATTGTTCTGTGTGGTCATGTGCAAGAATTAATGTTCCCTGATTACCAGATTCAAAACTTTGTAGTGCCAAAAACTGAGG
This sequence comes from Danio tinwini, assembly GCA_903798205.1. Lineage (NCBI taxonomy): Eukaryota > Metazoa > Chordata > Actinopteri > Cypriniformes > Danionidae > Danio > Danio tinwini. Next base: position 2,063,484 of record CAIGQZ010001455.1, on the reverse strand, counting down.
TTCTGCTGAGCCAAAGACAAGGAAAGAAGACGGTACTATACAAGGCCTGAGTAAATATTTATCAACAAGCAGAACACCTGCATTCTGACAGCGAACTACACCTGTATGGCAGGGTATGTGAACTTACACACAGAGGTAAAGTTGGTTTTATAATCGCACATTCAGACTTTCTCCTTAATAATATATATTTATGAAAGTATTATTTGCAAAGTCTAAATAGCGAAATCATATTAGCAGCCAATGACTATCAAAGTACAACATTGTTCACAGTCAAATAAACAGTGTTAATGTTGTTTTCAAGTCACACTTGCAGGTTATTTCAGACCGAATATTCAAAGTGCAGTGGTATATAGGGAGTGTGTCACAAATTGTCACTATATGAATGTGTGAATATAAAACCAACTTTAATAACTTACACTTTCACGTTTCTTTCTTAGCACTTCATTCGTCCCTTCATTCAGCTCCCTTTACCAAAGACGTCTGCAGTGTGCATTAAAAAAAAGCAGTGTGGTGTATGGTAAAAGTTAAGTTTTCTATTTTTGGACTTAGGAATCCTACTGCACAACATGACATGTTTGTTATTGCAGCTGGTCTTTTTTTGCAAATGTCCTGTGTGACGTAGGTTAGTAATTCGTTTATTGGAGCACCGAATTTGATGACGTGATTCATGCGACAATTTAAATGACTGCGGGGAAATGTTATAACAGTTTTTTTTTTCTTCCTGGTTTTATTATTAAGACATACTGTGTGCAAATTTGCAGCTACAGATTGTTTATGTTTGCTGTGAGGAATCATTTCAGAACGCAGGATAGTGAAAGTGTTGCAGGTGGATGATGTCAAACTCCCGGAGTTTTCTTCCGTGTTTAGTGCATCTTCATTGTCGTTCAGTCTGAAGCATCATGTCATTTCCTCACTGTAAATGCTAGCACTCCTGTTTTTTTTCTGCCACCTCCCTGCGTGCGCATCCTGAATATTTACAAACATGGTAATTGGTCTATACTTCTCAACACAGCAATCCTGATGGCACTTGGGCCTAATGGCCTTTCATCTCATTTTACGCTTGATCTACTAAATGAATGCTGAAGCCTATTAACTGCTTATATTTTATTTAAAATGTGTTGATTTTTTTGTTTGCTTGCTTTTAACTTATTCAAAGATAACACCACAAGGAGAAAATGTTCGGCATTTGTTTATTTTCTTATTTTGTATTCATGTAATTATATTATGTATATTTATTTATATACATATATAAATCTAGCTATCATATAATGCTTTTACAGAGAGAGAGAGAGAGAGAGAGAAACAGACTGTATTATGGCAACACAACGATGTCACTGAGTGAGCCACAGGCAGAACAATGATGAACACCAACACCAAACGGAATTCGAGATGCTTCTTTACTTGACCGTTAACCGCAGCAGAGTTCAAAGCCATCATCAAGGTGAGAGGCATTGAATGTATTTTGGGCCAATTTCTCTTTCCTCTTCAAATCAAACATCTTTTATTATTCTGTCTAATCCAGCGATGCTTAGGTTTGCTTAATGCAGCAGATCATACGGACACAAAAATTACACAATCACTGAAACCAAAATAAAGAATAAGAAATGAACAGAATTACAAATATATGCAGATAAGCATGTACTCTCAAACCATCAAGTCAAAAAACAAATATTTAGTCTGAAATTACCAGCCATATAAGTGTATATGTATTCATTAGAGCGTGGCCTCAGTTATACACATTTATCACATGACTGTTGATGGCTTTGTGTCCCGTCGGTACCGGGAGTAGAATGTGAAATTCTCAGAGTAATAAAATGCATTACTTTCTATTCCTCCTTTTGTCATTTAGCATCAACAAATATTGTGTCATTACTAAAAGCCCTATGAATCGAAACATAAACATAGCTGCATCTTTATGCAGATCTAAAGTCAGAAACACTCTATGCAAGAAAGCAAACGCTTGGCCAAGTATGCAGTCTGGTTAAATACTGGCAGCAACAAACACAAGCAGGTGACAGAATCAAGTTCAAATGTCTGCCATTAAACCAATGCATGTAGCTAGCTATAAACATATTAATAATTGAACTAAGTTTACTGGCAAAGATTTTCTTTCAACTGTCATTCTACTATGGCAGTCGCAGAAAAAGAAAACTGAATAAAACAGAGATTTGGCCAATCTCTCCTACATTATCACATGTTAAAACTTGTGGTCTAACATTTCAGATTAAGAAAGACGAGATGTTTGCTTTCACATGCTTGCATAATGTTTCGGGCCTTATGATAAAGTGACTTCCACTTGATAAAGAGTTCTTCAGACCGAAAACAAACTTCAAAAATAGATCTATACATTAAACATTCTTGTGTCTTTCTGCCAAAAAGCTTGATTAGCAGCTTGTTCCACATTCTTTAATTCATAGTTGTTTCATTCATAGTTTGTCATTTTCTCATCTCCAAATAAGAAAGCATGTCAGAATGTGCTCATTTGTTTTAAGCTTGTGTGTAGAAACACACAGCCTTTGTATGGCCACAAGATACCTTACTTCCTCTGTTCTGGAAGTATTAAGCGACCAACAAGAAACAATCCAAAAACAGTGAACGTGCCACTTATTGCACAAGCAATATAAATCCAAAAACAAATTCAAGGTGCCTTTGCACACACACACACACACTGCATAATCATACAAACTCTCGTAAGCATCTACAACGAAACCCTTCCAGTTTGTGCTTGCAGGTTGTGTGTTAGTTCAAACAGAGGCATACTACAGTACAATGACTTCTATTGTGCCCCCCTCTACCTCCATTTTGAAAGCAGCAGGTCATGGGGGGAAAATGTCAGCAAAAGGGGCTGAGTGGGCCCCAGGAATGAGTTGGAGGATCTGAAGGTGGATGGAGTGGAGTGTGGTCCAAGGTTATGAGAGTTGGTGGGCGATCAGGGGTGGACCTTAAAGGCCAAAAGCTGCTCAGAATGCATGTTATTAAGAGAGCGCAGGTCTGGGAGTTTGAGAAGCAATTTAGTAAAGATGGCAATCTCGTTTGGGTGGTTCTTGGTGATCAAGCTGCGCAGAGCTCGTATCAGAGTTTCCTGAAGGGCCTCAACCGAGTTGACATTCTCCAAACCAGAGCGATCTGGGAGAAACAGAGCAGGAGATTTAACACATTTACATGGGTTCAGTAAAACATCATAGCATTCCTGATCGACTCCTTCTGTTGCATGACCTTTTTTTTCTTAATTACTCATCTTAATTTGCAATCATTTATTTTTATTCAATGGACAGTAATAAATGCCAACAACTCAAATACAATATGGCAAAAGGTCTAAGAACAAAATGACACAACAGAAAGTTATAAATACCTGCAGACACCAACACTACAGCAGTGAAGAGGCTCATTTCCTCCTCACTAAGATTCAGAGCTTGCAGCTTTTCTGTAAAGTCAAACATTGAGTTGAGAAGATCTCCGGCCCCCAACGAGCGCAGAGCATCCACGCTATACTTCCTGCCACTCAGAAATGTAACTTTGCGCTCCTTCACATCGAACAAGGATGTAAAGCGGACCACCAGCACCTGTGGAAAAAAAGTGTTTTTAACAGTTCAAAGAAATGTAATTACTTGCATAAGACACTGTCTCTTATTCTGAACATTGCGTTGTATTTGGTTCTTACCTCAAAGGTGCCGGCCTTGAGCAGGCTGACCTGGTCATGCTGAGATAGATCTTTGAATCCTGGAATACGCTTTGCAAATTCCACCACCTCCCTGACAGCTGGTGTGAAGCTCATGGAAAATTCTTCCCAAATACTGTGACCTGACTTCTGAGGATCCACATATGGTGTTGTATTCATCGGGCAGACCTGCAAAATGGCATCATGAAAGTTTCAGAATGGACAACTGAAATTTTGGTATTGCAGTTTTGTTACTGATACTCACCAGGTGCATCCTGTTAGCTCTTGGAAATGTTGGGACATTATAGCTGCCATTGGCATGGGTTCCATGCTCATTGTTAGCTCTAAGAGAAAGGTTCTGCCGAGATGGTCCCCCGGAATTGCTGTTGGGAAGTCTGACTGGACAGCTGCTCAGAGTGCTGTAGTCTCGACCAGAGTCTTCAGGACCATGTGGACCACAGCTCAACTGTGGTTTCTGTTCACTCACTGATGACACATTGTTCTGGTGGTTCCAGACCTCCTGATTCTTCTCTGTGCAATGGCTAAAGTTATTAAGGCTCTCTGAAGACATACTGCCCTGCTCCTGATTGTACATGAATGTCTCCTGATGGGCCCTAGTGACTGTGCCAATAACCTCCTCCTCCCCACTGTCAGTAGCACTGGACGAGTCTGAACTTGAGCTTGTATCCATGGCAATCTGCAGCTCAGGGTCCGGGCTGGATTCAGATCGGTTGCTCCTGGGCGAGCTGGAGGGGGATCGAGAGGAAGGACCAGAAGTGCCATCCTCAGAAGTGCCATCGGTGGTTGAAGTCTGGTTGTTCAGGGACTGGTTGCCGTGGCTGTTGTTCATCATATTGTTCATAGCATTCTGCATCTCAAGCAGCATGCGTTGCTTTTCTCGTTTGGGAATCCGGCCAAAACGCACAGCTAAGGAGCACAGACAATGTCAGTTCACAACCTTTAACAGACAGCTTAGAAAAATCTACAGATATATGGTTAATTATAGACAGAAATGTAATTAAAGATTGTAATCTATCCAAATCTGTCTATGACACTCTTTTTTTGTGTAATATAATAAGATCGAGGTAACGTTTATTTTACTGTCCCACTGAAGTTTAAAGTCAACAGATTACATTATTTAGATCTAGGACACGGTGCTAGCTGGAGCTCACCATCTCTTGACATGCCCACGAGCAGACACTTCTTGAAACGGCACTGTTGGCATCGGTTCCTGTTGATGCGCATAATGGGACAGCTTTCGTTCTTAAGGCACTTCTTATATTGAATGTTCTGCTGAATGCTCCTCCTGAAAAAACCCTGCAGTGTGGAAAAGTGAAAGAGATAAAGAGAGGTGTCAGGGTCACAGTGCCCACACAGAGAGTAACGGGTGTCGAGCTTTGTGGTCAGTATATAGAGCAGGTGTCCCTCCCAGGCCTGAAGACAACATTTTGTCATGGAGCTTTGCTCTGATAGTTTAACAGATAGTTGGGTAGGGGACTTTCTATATTTATGAATAAAGCAAAGTGATATCTTCTTTCAGGAAGATGCACAAATAAATTTTACCCATGTAATGCGTTTTTTTCAATTTTGTACATTTTTACACTCATGAGTTGGTTTCTCAGGCACTTTGAAAAAGGAATATTTTGCATAACTCCCCCACATTTGTAGGTTGCATGACATTTGTAAAAAGATATGCATTTATTGCTAGTAACTGTCTCGCTTGGGCATGATTCTGCAAGTGCTACAAGAGGACCTTGTTGCACAGCACAACAAAATAGCTGATTTGTTCATCAAGAAATTCTTGTCCATTTGTGCAAATTCATAGTAGAAATGAGCCTACTGGCACCATTCATTATTTAACAAATAAAGAGACACTATAAAAGAACACAGCTGCCTGATAAGTAAACCAAACTGAACATGTACAGGAGCAAAAAACAGATATTTAGACAACTCTTTCTGATCCTTTGACTTGGTACTGTAACTAGTATTGCACTATACCTCATAAATAACACAATGAAACCTCGATTGCTTACACAACAAAATGTGGCTGTGGCTACTAACACCTAGTTTGAGTGATTAACACTCCATATTTTCTCACCTTACATCCCTCACAGGCATGAACACCATAGTGAAATCCTGATGCCACATCTCCACACACTTTACATAGCAGCACCAGACCGTTAATCTCTGCAAGAGCAGAAATACAGAAGATGAGATGAACAAGGAATACTCTGAGCTCTGTTTGGCTATTTTAGTTTCCTCAAATAGCTAGACCATCATTTCATGATGAAGCAAACGGTTTAAGCACAAAGCAAAGCAATTTTCTGTGTCTGATGCATTCTGAGCTCCCTGATATTAAGCGTAGATACATACGTTTCTATTAAAAATAAAAAATAGGGAATGTAAATTAATCAATGGTTAGGCAAAACAACTGAAAAAAGTTTTTTTTTTTGCTAAGATAGGAAAGTAAAACATATATATTAATGCAGTAACATTAAAACTGAATGTTACATTATGTTAATCGTAAAAATATGTTTCTAGAATGAAAGTAATTCTGGTTCTGTTTAACCTGATATTTATATAGTCTTACTTGTAATGTTACTTTTGGTGGAGGAGAGTGATCGTGCCTTCCCTCCACCATGCCTTGGTGGGCGGGAATGAGAGGCCACAGGAAGGGTCTCGCCTTGGCCCTGCCCTGTATGGGGTGGAGAGCAGGACTGATAGCTGCTGTTGGAGGAGTCACTGTGGCACGACTCTGGACTGGAGGCTGAGCTTGAGGAGCTAATGTAAGCTATTACTCCACCTGGTGGATGACACACAGAAGAGCAAGACAAGAAGACTTCCATTAAGGTTGCTGTTTTCTAAATAACATGGATCCTAATATGTACATAACAATTATGAAGCAACCGAGTATAAAACATGATCTAAAGGTTGATTTACACTTATATATATATATAACAGCCTTTGTAACTGTCGAAAGAATAAAATTAATAGATAAAGTAAATGCAATCTATATATGTGGATATTTACAAATAGAAAAACTTAAGTTTTCACTACTCTTAAGATTTATTTAAATTTTTATTTAGTGCAGCCATTCATATGATCAGAAAGTGGACCATATATCTGTGCTCTCTGTATGGGTTGACCTGATTTCTGCTGCCCCACTCTCAATGGTTAGGTAACGCCATTACATAATACCTCTTTCAGGGTGTAGGCTTTACCAACAGACAGTTAAGCTCAAAATAAACATTGTGAATGAAGACACTCTCACACACACACACACACATACATATACATATATATATATATATATGTGTGTGTGTGTGTGTGTGTAGTACAAAGTGCATAAGAGTCAAACAGAACAAAAAATACACAACAAAACTACGTGTCCCTTAATAAAAAATTGTGTGTATACAGATAGATAGATAGATAGATAGATAGATAGATAATTTCTAAACTTTACAAATGTTTAAAACTTTGAAATCAGAAATTAATTTTGTTAATAATATTATTGCGTTACTTAATTGTCACAAAAAATGAATTAACGTCATCGAGCAAGTTCTTAGTCCCGCCCCCACGTGTACTCGGCATGTCTTGTTGGGAGTGTAAAATCTGAAAAGTGGGTCAGTCCACAGCCACCTCACGTGTATTAGCAGCTGCAGACGCATCCATGCTGCCATGCAAATTATGCAACACGTACGTCACCGTTTCTCTCAACCAATAAGAGCAGACGCACAAAACGCGTAAACACAGATGCACATGGCTAGGCTGAGGGATCCATGTGAGTTGAGAGACTGCAGCTCAATAGTAACCCACAATCTATGGCATAACAACATAAGCCTGACGCTATTAACCTACTTAGTGTTTTCATCTTGCAAATAAAATGTTTAAAGCCCAAGCTATACCTTACTGCGCAAGGAATATTCATAGCATCTCATCTATCTACACGTTTCGTAGTCGTTTATTTAAACCAGTGTACTGAAAGGAAACCTGATTATTAATCCTATGTAGAAGTAAAAAAATCAAATACTGATCTTACCAGCCTTTGTGGATTCCATGTCCTCCGACAGCTTTGAGCCGCAGTCACCTGTCTGTTAGTGCCGTTTTTACAGTTTGCAGCAACTATCTAGTCGCCGTGATCCTATAAACGAGCAAGTTATCTGTCTATCTAGACACTACCTGAGGAACATTTCCAATTAGGCCAACAAAATGGATGAAAGCGCCCTGTTGCTAAGAAGGAAAAAAAAACAGTTATCTTCTTAGAAACATAAAAATAAATGTCTGTATTTGTTTTAATTTGGAAAAGTAGACACCCAAAGTCCGAAACGTAATTTAAAAACGCTAGAGCCTTAATCGACACGGTTACAGGTCTGTTAAAAACTCAACTTGCTGTAGATCGGTTTTCTGAATAAAACGAGCCTCGGTTTAACACTGTGTGAGCGCACGTACCGGCGGATAGAGCGAAACTGAGCGTCGGCTGCTACTGTCTCCAGATCATGTGACCCACTTCACGTCGACGGCTCCTCCCTCTGCATTAGTCTCAGTATAACCCACTGACACACTTTCACTGCTCCTGCAGGGGTCTTCTATGCACCCTTATTACCCCACACCCGGAGTGCACTGATGACCCCAGGGCTGTAGCTCCCATTACATACAGAAAGACCACTCCCTGACAGCTACGCTTCAAAACAGCAAACTGACTATTTTAACTGTCAGCCGCTAAGAAAAAACTTAGTGTTTGCTATGCACACTAATGGAAGGAGATCTACAAACACAGAGGAAGTACTACAAACACAGAGGAAGTAAAACAAATACAAAGGGAGCAGAAGGGAAAGACCTGGACGACAAAACCAGGATAGTTCACTCAAAATGATAATGTATTTACTATTTACTTACCCTCAAGTGTTCCAAACACTTATGAGTTTCTTTTTTCAGCTGAACACAAAAGAAGATATTCAAAGAAACATGTAAGCATTGACTTCCATATTGGGGAAAACAGATACTATGGAAGTCAATTACAGGATTTCAGCATTCTTCAAAATATCTTCTTTTGTGTTCAATGGATTAAAAAAGGAGTTTAAAACAAGACAAGAGTATAACATATATAGTATGTATAAAATTTGTAAATACTGTCAAAAATATATTGTATATGTCAAAATGACAAAAATTCAATTTGTCAAATCATTGGTTTAAATAATGTTCCATCCATATTTTGTAAATTTCCTTCAATCTAAACTAAATGTTTTTGATTACTAGTGTGCATGGGCGTTGCTAGGCCTATTTTAGGGGGGCTTTAGCCTCCCTATATTTTTGCTCAGCCCCCGTAAAACTTTTGCGATTAGCTTATAAACTGTAGACCAAATTATCGCCTCAGTCCTCTTAAAATTTGATATGAAGACGGCGGCAGAATTTGGCTCCTTCTCGTCATTTCATTTTCATTTATTCAGCAAACCACAGCTGTGCAGAGCGAGAGAACAAGGTGTGTGTTTATTGATAAATTGCTATAAAATATGCTAATTTGCAGTTCTTTGCTATAGATATACTTGTATCGCATGTATCCCGATGTTATGAAGGAGCAATTGGATATCCCATCTACTGTTTCCTCAGTGCTCACCTCATAGTCACAACTGTTTCCTCCAGCAAAAAGTTTAACTCTTAACACACATTTCACTATTTTTATTTCAAAACGAACTACCATACTACACCATACAGTCATGCCTGCACAGAAAGGATTAAACACAGTGACAGAACCACTTAGTGGATGTACTCATTTTAACTGTAAGAGTCACTGACAAAGATAGAACCATCAGATCTATAAACAACATTCATATATATATATATATATATACGGGCTCGAGTTAT
>CAIGQZ010001455.1:2038952-2053564 GCA_903798205.1 Danio tinwini | reverse complement strand
GCTTTATATATATATATATATATATTATTATTATTATTTTTTTTTTTTACCATATAAGGAGCTGAGCCCCCCTAAAATGAAAATCCTAAAATCGCCCCTGCTAGTGTGTATGCTAAGCATGTCATTTGGACAACTTTCTAGCCAATTTTCTTTGTGTTTTGAAACCAGATTTTTAAAAAGTATTGTCCTGCTAAATATTGTCGTATCCCAACAAACCATAGGTCAATGGAAAGCTTTTTTATATTTATTTATATGTATAAACCCCAATTAAAAACAAACAAACAAAAAAAACCCCACATAACTGGTTTTGTACTCCAAGGTTACAAATAGAAATAGATTTTATTTTGGTAATATGTTTTCAACACATTTAATTTCTCATTACTTTAAATGCTTACACTTTGAAGTAATGGTAAGAAAATAATAACTAAGGATGAACAATCTTACAGCAGTTATTAGTCACAGTTCAACATTTACTAATGCATTATTAAAATCCGAAGTTGTGCTTGTTAACGTTAGTAATAATACATTGCAAGTTAACATGAACTTACTATGCAAAGATTAATCAACACTGTAATCTTCATGTTAGTACATACATTAACTAATTGACCATTATTTTAAAGTGTCACCCAACAACATCTTACATGTTTTCATACTACATGGTGTATGTACATCCCAAATTGTATAAAATCATATTTGTAATTTTTGACATTATTCACATCTGTTGTTCGTTCACTTTATGGTATTACCACTGAACTGATGAGCATGTGAGATTGTTCTCATACCAAATACTTGCTAAGCTTTTCCATGCCATTTTAGGATCTGACAGAGGTCAGGGGTCAGAGGGCTAAATATGTTTACTAATTTTAAAGTCTTGACGAGGAAGAATTTTAAACGAGGTTGCCCATGAATTATGACAACACCCTTATAAGATATGATTTCTGTGTTGCTCATAAATGAATGATCACCAAATTTAGGATGTAGAATACATACATTGATTAGCATAAATGAGTGCACCCCATTTTGGAAATTATTATTTTTATCCTTTTCTCAGCAAATATAGGTGTTATATTGTGGTGCATTTGAACAAAACAGATTTATTAAGCAGATATGTTTATTAAAATAATAATTTTGTCACTAAACATCTTTAGAAACAAACAAAAAAAGATAATACATTTCAATTAATGCAGTATATTGCAAAAAAAAAATATATATAGATTTTTATTTAATATTAATCTCTGACATAAATTTGGGCTACACATTTTTGGACCATTATCATAAGTTATTTGTTAGATTAGCTCCAGATTTGGCCTCAGTGCTGACTAAACTAAAGTCTATGCACAAATATAATATTGTAAAGCATGCTGTCAATAGAAAACATTAATTTAAAAGATATTGGTGAAGGGTGTGCTTATATATGCTGATTAATAGATTAACTCTATTGAAGTCAAAAGCCAGAACTTGTAACTATCAAAATGAAAATAAATGACTGATCTTCAACATCCATAACACAATATTGTAACTATTTACATAGCAAATATTACTGCAACATGCTGGCTCAGTGGTTAGCACTGTCACCTCACAGCAAGAAGGTCGCTGGTTTGAGTCCTGGCTGGATCAGTTGGCATTTCTGTGTGGAGTTTGCTTGTTTTCCGCGTGTTTGCTTGGGTTTCCTCCTGGTGCTCCGATTTCCCCGACAGTTCAAAGACATGCGGTATAGGTGAATTGAATAAACTAAATTGGTCGTAGTTTATATGTGTAAAAGAGTGTGTATGGATGTTTCTCAGTACTGGGTTGCAGCTTGAAGGGCATACGCTATATAAAACATATCCTGGTTAAGTTGGTGGTTCATTCTGCTGTGGCCACCCCTGATGAATAAAAGGACTAAGCCGAAGGCAAATTAATGAATAAATATCCATGTAATAAATGCTGGGTTTGACACAATAAAATCCACTGTAAGATCTGCTGCATTAAAACGTGTGCTGGATAAGTTGGCGGTTCATTCCGCTGTGGCCAGATTAATAAAGGGACTTAGCCGAAAAGAAAATGAATGAATGAACAAGCAGCAAAAATATTTTATTTTATTTAACCCAACACTCCAAAAAATTACTTTTGCTGCTTGCCTACTTATTTAAAATGAGTTGAAACAACACATTTCATAAGGTTTTTTGGGCACAACTTACGTGCTTTATGTTTAATGCTCTTAAATTTGTAATAATGATTAAGTTAACTTATTCGATTTGTGTTGGGACAACATGAAGGAATTGTGTGGGACCCAGCATTTTTAACAAAGGCATCCGCTGTGTAAAACATATGCTGGAATAGTTGCCGGTTCATTCCAAATTTTTGAATAAATCTGTTAATTGTTAATAACTCTTTAATTGCCAGATTCATAAATGATGTCACTGATTTGGAAGAAAACACACACAAAATTATGTATTTTCAATATAAACAGTAAATGTAGACTTTTTGATCTTTTCTCAAAGTCTTTATTAAAGTCTTGGAAACAACATTTTCTTTGAATAATTTTCATTTTTTCCTTCCTAATTTACTGTTGTAGCTGTTTTTGCCCCATTGACTTGCATTATGACATTATAAAGTATGAGTAAAAAGTAGCCCTTTCAATAGTACTCAAGAGTAGTGAGTATCACGCTGTAAAAAGCTGATGCATTTACATGTAATTTGTGTATGTGTGTGTAAACGTAACATTCTGTAGTGCATCTGGTGATTGCTCAACAGGCACACAACGTCATAAGACGTTAATATTATGTTAGATTTAGGTTGTGATGTCAGGTGACCAAAATTCAATGTCTAGCCAGCGTCTAAGGACAACGTTATTTTAATGTGCAATAATGACATCAAGTGACTTTGATATTTGGTTGATTTTAGGTTGTGTTGGAAAGTGACCAAAATCCAACGTCAAGCTAACATCTTATACCAACGTCATATTGGCGTCAAATGCTGACATTTATTTATCAGTTTTGGCAACCAAAATCCAATGTATGATAGACGTCATAGTGGTAATGTCCAGACAACGTCAAGCTGTAACAGCATTAGACGTTGATATTTTGTTAGTTTTAGGTTGGACGTTGGACATTGACGTTGGCCTGACGGTGAGTTCTGACATCAACCTGATTTTTATTTCCAAACAAAGCGTTCCCATGACGTTAGGGTAAAATGTCAATCTGACATCATGTTGGCATCTTGTGCTGTCATTTTCTCATCAGTGACATGCATCTAAACAGTCTCTTGGTCAATGCGTGGAAAGATTTTGGACATCTTCTCGGAGACTTTTAAAGCTTCCAAACAGTTTGCTGCAATTATAAAATCACTGATGTCTTAAGGTAGTTCATTATGATGCGATTTATCTTCTATGTGCGATTTGATTGGACAGGAATCAAAAGGACGGATTTTTTTCTAAAATAGTTACTGCAGGTTGAAGGAAAGTAGTGGAGTAAAAGTACTGATACAGCACAAAAAATGTACTCAAGTGAGAGTAAAAGTACACATTTATAAAACTACTTAGTAAATTACAATTCCTGAGAAAAACTACTCAGTTACAGTAATTTGAGTATTTGTAATTAGTTACTTTACACCACTGGACACCATATAATCATGTATTTTTGGTTGTTGGTGGTTTTCCCTGTTGGAACGAGGTAAAATTAGTAATTTTTACTGTTGATCATCGGTTTGCAACATTAACCCCTTAGACAGGCCTGTGCAAAAGAAAGCTGTTTCTGGATTTTATATGTAGTATAACAGCAAATTAAAGTGTGTGTATGTGTGTGAGAGTGTCTTTTGTGCACTTCCCTTGATGTGTCTGAGAAAATCAAAATATGCATCTCAGCTCTCAGAACCACATAGAGTAAACAAAAAAACAAAGACTGTGTATTTATGCACCATCAAATGTTACAGTTAAGAGTTAAAACAGTTAAAATCTTGTCGTTTTTAAAAACATTTAGTAGTTTTGATCAGGACTGAGGTTGATTAATGATTTCTGCGATTTCTGAGGTTGAAAATAATTATCTGATGCATTTTTACAGCAGTTTAATTTTGTGGATGTTTTCATCCCGAACATAACAAAAGGGTTGCAAATTTAAACAGAGCACAAGGGTTAAGTACTATTTTTGGAGATTGGCAAAGTGGCAACTTTTTTTCTGAAGAAACTGTACTGATAACTCCTTAAAATTTAGTTTTAGTTACATTTTTACAATTTATATTCTGGTGCAATTTTTAAATATGTGTTTAACTGTCATTTATTTACAATTTGTTGTTTTAAGTAAAACATTTTTACTAAGTACATTAATTAAAAAAATGTTGCTATTTACAGTGTTTTCTATATTATGTTTTGACATGATTTAAGACAAAAAAAGAATCTTGAAAATGAAAACTTGAGAATGATTTCCACAACCAATAAGAAAAAAGAAAAATATTCTGACTAAATAAACTTTTCTGAATAAAAATAAAATCTTTAAAGTACATCAATTTTTATTTGTAATTTGAAAGAAATTGTATTATACCAAAGAATTAAAAATAATAATAATAATTTTGTCAAACAATACAGAAAAATTCTAAAATTGAAACTTTTTAAATGGTCTCCTGATGTTTTCCCCTATATCCGTTATTTTCTATTTACAGTAGTGAAGAATGCAAATAAAAGAGCACTCTGAAGCAGGTTTTCATTCAGGATGTCTCTGTACATTGCTGCATTCATCTTTCTCTCTAACCTGACTAGTCTTCCAGTTCCTGCTGCTGAAAATCATCCCCACAGCATGATGCTGCCACCACCATGCTTTACTGTAGGGATGGTATATGCCTGATGATGTGCAGTGCCTGGTTTTCTCCAAATGTAACGCCTGGCATTCACTCCAAAGAGTTCAATTTTAGTCTCATCAGACCAGTGAATTTAGTTTCTTATGGTCTGAGAGTCCTTCAGATGCCTTTTGGCAAATTGCAGGCAGGGAATGGCTTCCGTCTGGCCACTCTACCATACAGGCCTGATTAGTGGATTGCTGCACAGATGGTTGTCCTTCTGTAAGGTTCTCCTCTCTCCGCAGAAGAATGCTGCAGCTCAGACAGAATGACCATCAGGTTATTGATCACCTCCTGGACTAAGGCCCTTCTACCCCAATCGCTCAGCTTATGGCTGGCCAGCTCTAGGAAGAGTCCTGGTGGTTCCAAACATCTTCCACTTATGAATGATGGAGGCCACTGTGCTCATTGGAACTTTCAGAGCAGCAGAAATTTTTCTGTAACCTTCCCCAGCCTTGTGCCTCGAGACAATCCTGTCTCTGAGGTCTACAGACAATTCCTTTGTCTTCATGCTTGGTTTGTGCTTTGACATGCACTGTCAACCCTGGGAGCTTATATAAACAGGTGTATGCCTTTTCAAATGATTTCCAATCAACTGAATTTACCACAGGTGACTCCAACTCCCATTAAGCTGCTGAAACATCTCAAGAATGATCAGTGGAAACAGAATGTACCTGAGATCAATTTAGAGCTTCACAGCAAAGGCTGTGAATACTTATGTACATGTGATTTGACAGGTTTTTTATTTTTAATAAATTTGCAACAATTTAAAAAAAATCTTTGTTATTATGGGGTATTGTGTGTAGAATGTTGAGGAAATAAATGAATTTAATCCATTTTAGAATAAGGCTGTAACAAAAAAAAATGTGGAAAAAGAAAAGCACTATGAATACTTTCTGGATGCACTGTATAATATATATAGACTGGCACATTAAAAATATATATTTTTATCTTTCACACAGGTGGATTTAGATTCTTATATGCCTCTTTGTAGATGTTTTTGACCTTTGCCATTGCATTTCTCACCCTTAAGGGAAGTAAGCCTTATAGGTATGGTTTTACATGTACTCAAAATTGGTCCTTTGCATTTAATTCATCCATGTGCACACACATTTTGAGTGAGGAGTGAGAGCACACAGTGAGCATACACGCAGAGCTGTGTCTCAGGCTTTTCAGCCTTGCACAGGGTGAATATCAAATATGGAGAGAGTGCAGTTAGAATGTAGAGCTACTACATCCTTCCCCTCATACATCACTTCCCTGTCTTCAATTTATGCCGGGACCGGGAATCGAACTTGGAAGTCTGTAACATCCCTAACCATTAGGCCTCTTACATGCTTCATATTTGCCCAATTAACCAAACCATTGTACGTATGTCTGACCAACTTAATTTATTTTATATCTGTGAAAAGAATTTCCTCTCGTTTTTATTTCTGCTAAGGTGTGTTTCATTTTTAAATACTCAGGTACAATTTTAAAACTGTACTTTTTCATTTGAGCATATCTTCAACCAGACATGTGAAAGTACATACTGAGACAAAATGTAATCCGTTTGAACCTGCTTTAGATGCGGGCATTTTTATAGCTATTTGAG
Organism: Danio tinwini; assembly: GCA_903798205.1. Classification (NCBI taxonomy): domain Eukaryota; kingdom Metazoa; phylum Chordata; class Actinopteri; order Cypriniformes; family Danionidae; genus Danio; species Danio tinwini. Next base: position 2,047,161 of record CAIGQZ010001455.1, on the reverse strand, counting down.
ATCTGGAGGAACCAATAAATACAATTACCCGATATTATTTGAACATAAAGCACATATTTGGACACTGTCAACAGAAAAAAATGGATATTGACAAACTAAATGTACAGTATGTGATAACCCAATTTTCCAACTCCTTAGAACAAAAAAAGTACTTTTTATCTGTTAAAAAAAGTACTCTGTAACAGTTTTGTGCAATTTGCAAGCGCAGAACACCTTGCATGTTACACATGGACCCAGAGTTTTCCCAGAACAGCCCATTGCTCTTCAGCTTGACCTCTTCTGTGGTCTGATATGCAATCAAAGTTATCAGAAAGATAAGTTATAACGTTTCATGCTAACTGCAGTTCATTGGTGTTTCCTAGCAAATTCTTCCCACAGTTGCAGTTTAACTGAATTTAAGCCTTAGTCCACATCAATTGCAATATTTACCGAGATTCAACAGTGAGGAAAATTAAATTATTTGATATAAATCTAAAGAACAATAACCATTTTATATGTAGTCCATTAAACAAAACCAACATTAGTTTAATTACTTATTTTAAGTATACATTTAAAGATATACAGCTGCAATTTGAAACTTAATCAAGAGACCAGAGATATTAGCTTTGTGTATAGCTGTAAATATTGGAAACTATGCACAATAACTTCACTTGCATGATTAAAATGGTTTTCCTTTTTTCATTGCCAGCCCTTTCCACTTTGCAGTACATTTTTTCTAAATTGATTTTCTTTGGCTGTGAACTTGTAAGTCAATTGCAGAAACACTTTTTGTTTCAAAGTGAGAGATGGGCTGTTTGCATAGCCCACTTTCACAAACTTTAACTCTAGGTTTAAACCAAAAATTGAGACTAAATCTGGACCACATACATCTGAAAGCAGCATGCAGCCAATCACAATACATGAGGGTCTGTTTGATTCTCATTATTACTCAGAGCAATTCACTTCTAGTTCAACATTTACTTCAAGTGCTTCTAAACAAGAAGTTTCTTCTGTTGAAAACACAACATTTTGATGAAAGCCGAATACCTGCAACCATTCTCAAACAGAGTAGAAAAACAAAACACTATGGAAGTAAATGGTAACAGGCTTTCATTTATTAAACTTTGCTTAAAAACCTTCCTAAGTGGACGTACACCAGAATAAGTACATTTATTGAGGACAGCTTGTGATGATTCTTTAAAATTTAGTTGCAAGTTTACTTGGTTGACTAACAGTTAAAGTTCTGTTCATTTACAAGCTCAAAATAACGACACCACATGACCATACGAAGGTTCTTTATTTGGATAAATGTACAGTTTAAGCACACTTTGTCTAGCGGTAACGGTGCAGCTGCAGGGTGTTGCGTCTCTTCCAGGCAGCACGTCGAGAGCCGCCAATAGTAAGGTGGAACTTGTGGCCCTTGCCCAGACCACGGCTCTTCTTGCCCGCAGACGTGAGGCCGCGCATTTCCCTGTGCTTGTGCACAGCCTTGGTAATCCATTGAGTGTCGGGGTTGCGTCTGATGGCTTTGTGGAAGGTGTCAATGAGGATGACTTCAAAGAACTTGTATGTGGAGTCTTCACCCACCCAGTAGGAGTTCAGGACCCGCAGACCTCCACAGTGACGGCCAGCACGCTCCTGAAAAAAAGGTTTGAAAAATCAACAACTCCACTAGAAATGTACAAAGGGCAGAATACACTAAATAAAAGAAACCGTTAACGGAAGCCATGGCTAAAAGTGGCTTCACAATGTAGTATTAACATGACACTGCACCAGTATACAATATTTAGCGATTTGTGTGAAACAGCCATTTCAATAACCTTTTTCTTCAAATTATGCCCTCAAAGGAAATATATGGCAACATCAATTTTAACAAAATAATGACTTAAGTTTCTCACTTCAATTGCATTGCTGCAGTGCAAAATTGGATTGTCAAGCAGACAAACTGATCAACAATTTAAAAGAGAATTAGGCCAGAAATGTTGTGTAATGCCTCCATGTTTTTTATTTTTTTAAACTTACTTACTGCATCCTGAAGGTGACAAAAACACCATATACTAACTAGACTATGAAGTAATGCAACATAGTATAAAACAAGCATCTACATTATAATACTGCAGTGTAAAACATTGTTACTATGATGGATGAATATTTAACACAGTTTAGAAAATAAACCTGCTTATTACAAATAATGTCACCCAACAACTGGAGAAAAACTTTAGCCATATGGGTCAGAGTAGTTTATCAAGTCCATTTCCACAAGCACAGTACAACCCTCAAAGACACCAAAACATTTTTTTGTTATGACAGCACAAATGCAAAAAGCAAAAGGTCATTGGAGTAAACTCTGGATCTTTAATAATTTGCCAAAATTTAAAAGACAAGCCTTTCTTTGTATAATAAAAGTTAACCAGAACCACTTGCTTTTGTTAAAGTCAACTGTTACAAAGAACTCCAGTCAGCCTTTAAAGACTTTAGAACAGGGCTATTTAATTACTTTGTCATGGGGGCCAGTTCATGAAAAGCATCCCAAATGAGTAGCTGGAGTGATATGACTTGCAATATAAGTGATTATACAACATCATATAAGTGCCCATATTTTGTATTTTTGCTCTTTAAAACACCCATGTTGTATTTTTCTACATTAAAATGTTAATATATTGTATTTTGAAACTACATAACATTAGTGCATTGTACAATGTGGCTTTTTCTACAAACTTTCAAATGTTGTATTTCAAAACACAACAAAATCAGTGTATTGCTTAAGTAGGCTTCTACATTTAAATGTTATGTTTTGAACTGTGTAAAAATTAGGGATGCAACAATTATAGATTTTGGTTGTACGATTAGAGTCTGAAGAATAACCATGGTTTCACTGTTATCACAGTTATGCACTTGTTAAATTCAAAACACTACTAGCTTAGAAAATCACAAGAAAACTGCTTTTATTTTAAAGTGTTTATTGCTGCTCAGTAACCAAATATAGCACAAAATAAACAAAAAAAGTCAATTTCTCTCTTTGGAATAAATGAAAAAGTTTTTGATTTAAACGAGTGATAATTTTACAATGAAAATAAATGACAGAATAATGAATAAATAGAAAATAGTATTTGTCTAATGTAAATTTAAATGAACTGTTGTTATTATCTGCATTCATACATACATAATCATTTTAATAATTTGTAATAACGTGTCTAACGCATCTTTTGTTTACATTGCACTGAAAGCCAGGCACAACTCTCACCACTACAGCATGAGATAACTTCTACTTTGCACGCTTGAACGTCCGCTTGCGAGCCTTGCACATACCTCTCCCAATACAAGCACTTCACCCATTGGAAATAATGAACTTGCATGTGAAAAAGACGCAATATGTGAACAGCCTGCTGTTATAGTTAATCCAATGTGCGTGCGTATTAGCCTCTGTATGAGCTCGGAACTTCAAACTAGCACACAGTTGGCATAACTTTATTTAGCTGCTGCAGTTTTGTTCCATTGAGAAGGCTTTACGATTAATTAACCGTAATTATAGTGAAATCGGCTGATCATTGCATCCCTATTAATGATATCAGTGCATTGTACAAAAGGCCTTCTCTACAAACATATCCAAATGTTTTCAGCTGCCCGCGCCACTATCTTAATGTCAGGTGACTCACTCTCTGTGCAGCCTTTAACTGCAGCTCATGCTGTATTGAACAGACGCACGTCATTTCATAACTACAGCGGCCGTTTTTAGACTGAACTAAATTTATTTTTGATGTCTTGGTCACACTATTTGAAGGGCCGGAACAAGTTGCCTCGGGGGCCGGGTTTGGCCCGCGGGCCGCCAATTGAATAGCTCTGCTCTAGAACTATAACTTTAAGTTGAACATTGTAAATGTTATTCACATCTTGTCAGAGAAACATGGTGTCATCAGGGGTAAATCAGGGTGCTCACAGACACTCCCAAATAGGGGTGTCAATTTAATGTTTCTTTGGTGCACCGCAATGCATAATCGATTATGTACTTGCGTCATTTATCTCATATGCGCCATGTCGCGGTAGCTTACTATGGAGAGGGAGGCGAGCGCGAGCTCCAACTTAAAAATGCAGAAACTGTGCACAATTTAACTGCGTGTGTTTGACAGTCTTTCAGCAAGTGCTTGACACTTACAGCAGAAGCCTCTATTTCACTGTTATGGAGAAACAAAGTAAATCCATCTCTCTCTCGCTCGCTGTAGACCTTTGACCTGCTATCGTGAGGCAAAGTTACCTCTCCTCTTGGCTGTTACAGCGATACTTCTGGAACCAGACACGAGCTTGTCGGTAGTGCGAGTTTTCTCCTCCATGTCTATCATGGATCAGCTGTGATCGGATCTCCGCTGGGTTTATCAAGGTCAACCACTGGTGAACAGTGCCAGTGCATTAGATACAAATTAGATTTTATCACCAATCGCAGCACTTTCTGTTGAGCGTGTGACCAATCTCTCGACAAGGCTCAGAAATATATGATAAATATATATCTGACTGTTTGTATTAAAGGATTAAATTGTATTACAAATCGTATATAAATAAATTTATAAATTTAAATTTTTAATACAAGAATTGCTGTGCTGTGAAGAAAATATAAAATTGTGTATGGAAAGCATCATCAATGCACCAAGGTATCAAATTGAACCGAATCAATGGCTTGATAATCGTAACCAAACCATAAGTCCAGTGTAGGTTCACACCTCTACTCCTAAACGCCCATGAAGAAATCTCCATAGTCTTGGATTATACACAATATTTAAACTGCTTTTATTGATTCAGCATTACTAATACACTAAAACGAAATTTTCACAGTACACTTGACTGAAGTTGTGAGGCGAGGTTGGGTTAAAACCATGTTATTATGTGCTTCGTGAGGCATGTAGTATGTTGCATCTTAATGCAAAGCTCATCAGTGAACTACGACTTTGTGTAGTAAACTCTACTAGAGTAGAACGCTGCTTTGAAACTGACATTGGTGAACTGAAATGCTCTTTTATCTCCAAAAAAGCTTTTCTCTGTTGTACTGAACCTGTATCAAACAGTGACCCTAAAACAGGTACATACCAAACCTTATGTAAACCTAATGTTAATTACTAACCTTTCTATGAACAGAATTTGATATTAGCTGCAGATCAATGATAATGTGAAGTAGCCTAATCATGAGACTGATTCCTGTGATGCTCCAAGGACAGACGTGTCTTCGCTGAGGCCCAGCTACTGCGCCTAGACTGCAGCTCTGCACAAGACGTTTGGCCATAGGAGAAATAGTCGTGCCCAACTGAGCCTGGTCTCTCTTGAGGTTTTTTAAATTCTTCACTTTCGCCAATTGGTGAAGTTTTTTCCTCGCCGCTGTCGCCACTGGCTTGCATGGTTCGGGATCTGTAGAGCTGCGCATCGATGGAATTGCTCCTCAGTGTTTGGACTCTCAGTAGTGATTATTAAACCACACTGAACTGAGCTAAACTAAACTGAACTTAAACACTGAAAACTGAACTGACACTGTTTCAATTCACTATAAACTTCCATGTGAAGCTGCTTTGACACAATCTACATTGTATAAGCGCTATACAAATAAAGATGAATTGAACTGAATAGCCTACTGCAATTATATATATATTTTTTATACGTTGTCATGTACGTTATCATAATCAGCTTAAAGTTCGTTATCCTATCTATATATATCTATATATATCTATATATATCTATATATATATATATATATATATACTCACATTTTATTTTTTTAATACGTTGTCATATACATTATCATAATCAGCTTAAAGTTCTTTTGATAGCGTACCATACCACTCAGTAGAAACGGGCCTTCATATTGTTGACTCATTCATGGTGCTAATTTTTATTACAAAACTAAACCAATAGAACCATTAACCAGGCTAAAGATATTACAAGTCCTAAAAAAATTACTATAAAATTCTAATTACAAACAGTAAATCAAGCTTTGATGGAACGCAGGGGGGAAAATTGTGGTGATTGTTTCAGCCCTTTGCTCATTTATGCAGTAGGAAACTTGTCGCACTATACACTATCACACTACACTATACTGCAAAACAAAGCCCTAATTTTATAGCATGATTTAATCCAGTGACTGAAGGAATATCATTGGTGTCAATGTACAAAATGTCCTTTTGAGGATCACCTCAAAGGCTGAAATACTGTTCACATACCTCAGCTACTGATTGCAGACTGCGCGCAAACTTGATCTGGTTGACGCCATGATGCACAGGTTTACCATAGGTGGCACCTTTAGGCACAGGACGCTTGCGGCCACCACGGCGCACACGTATACGGTAGATAACATAGCCTGTTTGACAAAAGCAGCAAAAATTAATATATAATAACTTTAAACTTTATAACTAAATTTATAATAACTGAAGCATATCTGCAAGGATAGGGTGGCTTAGATTGTTATAAAACAAATAGCATATGTAAATAATGTTTGACTACAGAAAAAAAAATCATATGCAACCAGTATAAATAAATAAATAAATATATATATATATATATATATGAATTGCAAGAACTAAACCATTACTCACCTTGTTTGGCCTTGTATCCCAGTCTGCGGGCTTTATCTGGTCTGGTGGGTCTTGGAGCCCGGTGAAGGGAAGAGAGTTGACGGTATTGCCAGCACCGCACACGGAGCAGAAACCTCATCACATCCGACTGCTTCTTCCTCCATAACTCCTGCATATACTTGTACGCTCCCATGATGCCTCAGCCTGTATACAATTAAATTATAAAAAGTTAATGTTACCCAGAAATTACTGGAATATAAAAATGTATAAATATACAAGCAGGCTGATATTTGACACTTCTCTCAGTAATTGATTTTTTTTACTTGTCAACTAAATGACTTTGCAATAACATTAACAGTACAGAAATGTTTGAAAGGACAACATATACACTTTCCTACATCTTTAGGTTATCAACGACTTGAATTAGGCAGACTACGATTCTGATATCTGACTACTGAGAGAAAAACCTCATAAACGTCAACGTTATACATCGTGCAACGTAAGCCCAATACAAAGCATTAACTTGGCTTTAACTATAACGCCTAAATGTAATAAACAGTAATATATGACGAGCAAGTAGTTTCGGCATGGCTACAGCTCCACAAAATAGCGATGAAATTAGCCACATACAATGTTTTAATATTCAAGTAACGTACTTGGGGAATATTACATTTGATATTACGTACAGTTTAACACCGTTAAAGCAAAATGAAAAGAAACGTGCAAACTTCGGCATGACATTAGCTGCCCCGCTCTGCGCGATCTAGCATGAAAAATATCGCATACCGCCACTGTGGCGAAAAATAATGGTTTGATAATTCATCTGATATGCTCCTATTAAAACCCATGAATTACGTGATTCGGATGACATTAAATACACTGAGATATTTGATGGATTCAACACTAGGAAAAACGAGTCTCGCTTACTTGATGGCGTACTAACCGGAAAGAGAGAGAAAAAGTACCCATAATGCTTTATTAGTACGTTCAGTGCGTATTTCCGGTTCCTGGTGTTGCTGACATTTGGGGAATGTAGTCTTTACATACAGAATTCATTTTAACCTAGCCCTTGGGTCAAACGTTTAACTTTTTAGGCGTTCTTATAATACAGTTGTTCTTACATCAAATGCTAAAAATATGATTAGTCTCCCCGTTCACTTATCAACAACGGTTCCGACTAAAGAGCAAAAAAGGCGAGCAATTGATTACCGGAAGCTATATATACAACGCCACTGGCACAGAGCGATGATATTAGAAATCTTGTGTTGACGTTTGTCTGATCTATAGTTGATCGATTTGGTCGATCCGATCGATGTACGTTGTCTGTCTATCCGCGTAAGGTAAGTTAGTGTTTGTCTCAGTAGTTAATCAGTGGAATAAATGCATGTCTGGTGAAGACAGCTGGCTAATGTCAGAACACAAAACGTTTTCTTTTATTTTTTCCCCTCATTTAACTTTAGAAATACACGTACGAAAAATCTCGATCACTTAACATGTGAATGAAACGTAAAACAATGAACATAACGTAAACACAGAATTTCATGCTTTAAAACACTAGATGCATATTATGATTTGTGTTTTCATATTCTTTTGTATGCCTTTTGATTTTAATAACCAAACACACACACACGTATGTGTATGTATGTATGTATGTATGTATGTATGTATGTATATGTATGTGT
>CAIGQZ010001455.1:2003502-2033952 GCA_903798205.1 Danio tinwini | reverse complement strand
TTATTATTTTATTTTTTTTTTTTATGTGAAATTTGGTGGGAGAGGTGGTCAGACATTTTGGTACCGGACTAAACTTACTTCTACTTTTAAATTAATCCGTCATACTTTGTTTGTGTGTGTTTCATGACAGGTCACTATGGGCAAGGGCTGCAAGGTTGTGATTTGTGGTATGGCATCCGTGGGGAAAACAGCCATCCTGGAGCAATTACTATATGGGAGTCATACTGTAGGTATGTGTTCAGTACGTTCAAATATGCGTAACAGATTCAGTTGTTGCTCAGGACTACGAGAAAAAAAAATTCAGAGTAGATGCCTGTTTAAATATTTTTCAACTGAAGTGGTAGAGAGGTTTAATCCACATGTTTAATTCATGAGAAAAAACTATTTTGAGTTGTGATGTGGATGAAAATAGGCTTAGTTATATTTATACTCAACAAAAGGGATTGACAGAAATGTAATCAGATTTGGATCTTAAAGCTTTAATATATATGAAATTTGCAACACAGCCACTTTCACTCCAGAAAAAAAGACAGTAAGAGTGGAGTGATATGACACAATGCTTAAACGTGCATTAAACCCTTATATTCAGCTGTCTACGTGTGTTTGTTGCCTCATAACATACATTAATTTCTATTTCTGCAGAGAATTTATACAGAATGATTTTGGGAGTATCATAACTAAAATCTTAATATACAAAAAAATAAATAATAAATTTTTACCTTGTAGTTAATATTGCAAATCCAATTAGATCCACTTATTTGGTAAACAATGCAAGTCTCTTAAATAATATATGTACTAAAAGACTAAAAATATTACTTTACAAACTGTATTCTAAATAAATCATATGAACCATTTTATTTTAGTCAATAATTTTACTGAAATTAATAAAAAAACTGAATAAATCTAAATTTACACAAGTAAATAAATAGACTTAATGACGGGCTAAAATCTGCGCACGCAGATTCTGTGTGGGTCTACTAATTAGAGGTACAATATAAAGTGTGTCTCAGACCAGATTAGAAGCACTGCATTCAATTTATTTGTTCTACGCCATCTGTGCTTAAAATATGGAACTTTATTTTACCAGCTTTTTAATCGATTTTCTGTGCTCACCTCTTCATTTTATGCTAGAACAACTGAATAAATGCTTTTCGATTTTGATTAAATTTCATAAAAGATGCTGTAAAAAGAAAGTTATGAAATAAAAAATAGTCACATCAACCATTTTTGCATCTGCCGTTTTCAAAATATACATGCTAAATTTAATTCAAGCTAAACCTCAAAATAAGGTAACAGTCTGTGTTTTGGCTGCCAAACGTCTGATTACTCGACTGCTCATGCAGGTCCAGCAGACTTAGAACATGACTTAAAGTATGTGCATATGTTGAGGGTGCGCTAATTAAAAGAAAAGAAACTTGTTCTTTTAATGAAAAAAATTATATAATCTTGTTAGAAAATCTTGTTGTATTGGAAAAGTATTGTTCAAGAATCCAGTACTGAATTGAAAGTATCTGTGTCAGTGCTGTATTGAAAATTCCTGCTCTGTTTAGCACATTTAAAACTATTGACATGATGTAAAATACTGATTATTTTTTACAGTTCACATTTTTTCCCTATTTCAGATTCTTTGCTATACAGTACAAATTGTGTCTAAATAGATTCACAGTAAAAAAAAACATAATAAAAAAGGCAAATGACAGAATAAAGGATGCTATATAAAGCAGTCTTTTCTTCAGCTCAATTCAGTTCAGTATTGATTAAATCAGTTTTAATTCCTGCACAATGTCATCAAAAAGTAAATCATTATGCTTAAATAGCCACATGTAAATGGTTTTTCTGTTTCAGGTGCAGAAACGAGTGACACTCAGGAGGATATTTATGTGGCCTCTGTTGAGACAGACCGAGGAGTGAGAGAGCAGTTACGCCTTTACGACACAAGAGGGCTGCGCGAGGGTCTTGATTTACCCAAACACTTCTTCTCAGTAGCTGACGGTTTCGTGCTGGTCTACAGTGTGGACAGTTTAGAGTCATTCAAAAAAGTGGAGCTCTTGAAGAAGGAGATTGACAGGTCCAGAGATAAAAAAGAGGCATGTATATCTGCAAATATTGAAAATAACAGTCACATTATTCAATCTGTGTGTGGGTCGGTCACTTTTAACCACATAATCCAGTGGTCTCTAACGCAGGTACTGGAAATGGCACAGTTCTGCACAGTTTAAATGCACTTGAAGACTTAGATTAGCTGAATCTGGTGTGTTTAATTAGAGTTGGAGCCAAACTCCGCAGAACGGGAATATTGTGATCAGAATCGTTTTTTTTTTACTGTAATGGCAATTTTTTTAATTTTTTAAATAAATATTTTTATGGAAACCTAGATTAAAAAAAAGAACTTTCTAATAAATGTTAATCAGCATTCATTTGAAATAGAAATATTTAGTCAAATTATAAATGCCTTTTATGGCTCGTTTCCACTGACTGGTACAGTACGGTACGGGTCACCTTTATCAGGCTTGTGTTTCCACTACAAAGGGTACCCTTTTGGTGGGCGTGGTGTACTACAGAGAGTTTCAGTCGACGTCATTCTCGCTCGAATAAATGTCTACAGTAAAGCTGTACAGTTTGTTCACATTACATGAGAAGCTCTTCTAACAAAACAGATGCTCTAAACATATTAATACTTGTTTATAAATGTTTATTACTAACATTTCTATGAACATGATTTGATTATAACTGCAGATCAATGACAGTGTTACAGCCTACTGTAACGTCTGCAATTATATCAAATAATAAATAAATAAATGCAACATATATGAACACATACAACCCCTTACAGTCTCCGATATGTTACCACTTACAGAAAAACTACACACAGCATACATTTAGTCCTTATTTCAGTTCAAAAACAACATGCAACATATACAGTAGCCCACAGTCAGAGCTAACCTCTCATCTGTGTCTGTAATCTTCACCAGCACATGTAGCCTCTGTTAGAGAGAATTTTCGTCATTTCGAGTTCATAATAGTCCAAAAGGTGATGATAAACATGGCAGATTGTTCAGGTTGCTGAAACTATTTGCTCCTGTCGTGAATCCTTGTTATCCTGTCGGGCTTCTCCTTTTTTCCGCGCTTCACTCTCGCGTTTGTCCTTTTCTTTCTGAATGGATCAGATGTCGAAGACGCTTCATTAATCACACACACACGTTATTATTATCAGCTCAAGAAGTACGTTATATCAAATCTAGACGCGATCGCGGGCTCACTGGAGAAAGCGAAAAAACGCTCGCACTTTTAGACGGCCTCATAAAACAACAACAGGACACGGCAGAATCTTGGCTTTGTGGATGTTCATCAAGACAACAACAAGGTTTGTTTTGAGCCCGGGTCATCCATGTATCGTTATTATATGCATATAGTTGTCTCGGCTGTGCATTTAAAAACATGGCGGCTCCATTGTTTTGATTCTTGCTAGCTCCACAAGATTGTGACGTATCTCTGTAAACCAATCAGCGTTCAGCTGTGCGTGTAGCTCCACCTTTTAGTACCCTTTCTTGTCTTTGGTACCCTTTTGAAAGGGTGCCGAAAAAGTGGTACGGTACGGATCGGTTCGGTATGCTTTTGACAGTGGAAACGGCCTTAAAAGCGTACCGAACCGAACCGATCCGTACCGTACCACTCAGTGGAAATGGGCCATTATATTGCTGTGACATTTTTATATATACAGTTCTCAGCATAAAGGAGTACACTGCATTTTGAAAATGAATATTTTTATCCATTTCTCAGTGAATATTAGTAATATATATTGGTGCATTTGACCAAAACAGATTTATTAAAGATAAATATTTATTAAAATAATAATTTAGTCACGGAACATCTTTAGAAATGGAAAGATAATGCATTTAAATTCATGCAAAATATTGCCACTACATTTTTACAAAAGTTTATATTTTTTGTTTTTCTTGATTTTTGAAAATTGTATTCAATATTTTGCCCTAACATCTAAATTTGGGCTACCAAGTTTTGAACCATTATTGTAAGTTATTTTGTTAGATAAGCCCCAGATTTGGCTTCAGTACTAATGTATATGCTCAAAATATTAGATTAAATATTAAATTAAATGAGAGATTTGTACTGATATGTGCTGAGCACTAAGAATAACTGGATTGTTGCAGAACAACAACAAATGCCACTGTAACAATTTAAACCATGTTTTGTCATTAAAATTAAGTGATATTTCAAATATACATAAATATTACTATACATGTTTTATTCATAAATATATGTTAATTTCAACAAATCCTACTGACATCAAAGTTTTGAAAAGTATTATATTACAAACCAAGTTAAAGCAGATTAGAGTGAAATTGTATTCACAAGATTCTAATACCAGTTTGAAAAAAAAAAAACTACATACCCTAATAATATTTACATATACAGGTCCAGCATAAATGCCTACACAATACACAGATCTCTTTTAAAAGATTTTTTTCAATAATATATTTGTGAACCTACATTAGATTAGTCCGTACCAAAGCCAAACTACAGCTAATTCAACTCAAGATTAGTCAAAAAGACAGTACACCTAAATAATGTCAGACATAAATTGAAATGTATCATCTAGTCCCAACAACGTTCCATGACCAAACTCAATGTATATAACGTTTTTTTTCACACACACACACACATATATAATATTTACTGCAAATGAATTAAAAATAATTATTTGAAAAGGGTGTACTTATTTATGCTCTGCACTGTATAACCACTATTTCATTTTCTATATATAGATATCTTTTAAAGTAGGGCTGGGTAATTAATCGAAAAGTAATTTAAATCGACATTTTAAACCTGATCGCATTTTTTCAGGTTGATTATTTACACTTTCCCTACGGTGTGTGGAGTCATGTGACCCCACTCCTTTAAAGCTGGTTTATTCTTCTCCGTCAAGCACGTGTATGGTCCAGCGCAGCCTTTGCGTGGTCGCATACCCCTCACTGTGGCTAACGTCCTTCTTTAAAAAAAAAAAAGTAACCACATCACGACGATGTGTAGCGCAAGCCAATGCACCTGTTCTTGAGCCTTACTTTAATGATAATTGGAAGTTGCTCCAGAGATGCCTTTAGACACTGTCATTGCGTGGGTTTCAATTTTAGTTGTTCAGTGTTGACGTTCAATAAATAATCACAGATAATAGATAGTTTCCTTCAATTATCTTAATATCAAGTAATGCACCCTTAATAAAAAAATCTCTCACTTGTAATATGCGAGTATAATTACTGTACAAAACTGAACTTTAAAAAATAAAATAAAATTGTTCATTAATCGTAATTGAGTTAATGTCCAATTGATCTAGATTTTAGGCCAAATCACCCAGCCCTATTTTTAAAAGATTGTCCCATTGACTCTTTCTATGTGTAGGTGATGGTGATGGTATTAGGGAACAAGTGTGAGCTGCGCGAACGTCGGCAGGTGGATCAGGATACGGCCCAGCAGTGGGCTCGTGTGGAGAAAGTCAAACTTTGGGAGGTGACCGTGACAGACAGAAGCACTTTAATAGAACCTTTCACCAGCCTCACTAGCCGCCTGACACAGCCTCAGAGCAAGTCTGCCTTCCCTCTGCCCGGCCGCAAGAGCAAAGGAACACCATCCAATGACATCTGAACACCACACCAGAAGATTTGCACTGTATTTGAGTGTCTGTGTTTCATTTAGACTTTAAAAAAAGAGCTAAACTAGGAGTAGATCTACAGTAGTCAACATTCCAAGGGAATCAGAAAGGGCAAGAATGGGTGCTGTTAAATAGTTTTAGCACAACTTTGAGTAAAGGCGATAATCCATTTCAAATGTTGACTACCGTAGTTATGCTCATGACGTTTTTTTTTTTTTTTTTTTGAGTTCTAGGGTGAAACACAAAAAGGTAGAACATACAGACTAGTTTGCTTGGCTCACTCTAATTAATTACATTGTTGTATTTAAATTAGCTTCCTTTATGTGAAAGATTGTTTATACTTCAAATATTTAGGGATGGAATTTAACTTGGACATTAAAGTCAACAGTTTCATCTTTACATAATGGAGAATACAGAATGAAACCAATTGTTTTGATTGTTCCATATACTACAGATGTGAACTTCAACTGCACCCAGTCAGGAACTGTACATCACTCTCAGTTAGGATATGCAAACATTGTGCTTTTGCTTACATAAGTGTCATCCGGTTATTTGGTGTTCAGTTTTTTTCTTTTTGGAAATTTCTATGTGAACACCACATGCACTGTTTATACTAAAGAAAGTCCACAAGTATGAATATTTTATTCACACATAGGATTGCAAGCACAAGACTAGATATACCTCTCACTATGTATGTGGATTATTTGTGGCAGCATCATTTTAAATGTTTTCCGGTTATTATAAATGGACGTTCTCCAAAGTAAAAGTGCACTCCACGATTTAAAATGTAGTCATGAGCGTAAAAAGGTGAATGCAAAGTATGAATTTTAAAGCTTGTGTGTATTTTATTAAACGACTAATACGTGAATAATGTTTGCGGTCCAAATGTTTTTGTATCAGTATTGAGTTTGAACAACTCTATTATAAAACCCACAGTAAAATTCTGTAGGAACACATTCCACATTATTCTGGTTTTGAGGTCATCCCTGCACCACACTGATTATGTAACACTTGTACACAAAGGTTCAAAGTTTATAAATGCTATTCCTCTATTATATGATAAAGAAATATTTAACATTTTAAATGACCATAGCATTAAATGCACATTCAAAGCACAACAGGCTAATGTAAAACAAATAATATAAAAAGTTACAAATTTTATAGTAAATCACTATTATTTGATTTACAATCAGTGAGGAGCACAAAATTCATAATTGTGATGAGAAAATATGTTTCTTCTGCTGATTTTTATTGCTTTGGGTTTTTTTCTGCTATGGAAGAAGAAAAAAAAGACATGCAGGTTTGGAACAACTTTTTGAATTGGCTGGAAATGTGCACCCAGTCTTGAACAATATGCGTTTGAAACATTTCATTCCACACATTCCATTGCCTTGTTTGACACAATCCTAAACTACGCTTGTTCACAATTCTTGCTGTATTTTTGTTGTATTATTGATGTTTTTTTTCATTAAGAAAATTAAGCCTGTTTTAGGCCAACTGCATGATGTGATTTCCATGTAAATTAACAACTATAATGCATAGAAAAATCTCTTTCGAATCACCATACGTTAAAAACTTAAACAACCACTATCATTTTGTATGGATTGTTCAAACTTGTGGATTACTATAAAACAGAAAAAAAAATCTAAAATCACCCTTAATGAAAAACACCACTTGAAGAAAGGAAGCATGTTTTCTTCCAAATGAAACTGACGGTTTAATCAATGTTTAAATCCGAGGTTAGTTTCGGGAGGTGAATCTTCTGCATCACCTTTGTTTGCATAAAAACTAAAAATACTGAGCAACTTTATACGCCAACTTCAGCTTTAATATTGGTGGGGAAAATACATACATGAAACAACCGTGCCATAGGCTCATGCTGAGACTTCAATTGACAAGAATGAAAAAGCTTCAAATAAGATCAATTTACAACAAGGCGGCAAAGAAAACACACATTAAGATAATTTTTTTGTCAAATCGTGATGCTACTAGAGCCGAGGGAAACAATCAACAAAAAGTACTCCAAGAAAAAACAACAAAATTGAAACCATCATAAAACCCCCCCCTGTATCTTCTACCCTATGCATCCCCTTCACCCCAGTTCCTCTTTTAGACCCGCCACCCCTTCCCACAGATATCCGACAGGCAGCACTTTGCAGTCAGTGAAAATTATGTGGCGTAGCGTTTGGTCCACTGTTTGGCTATCCTGTCGTGTTCAGGTCTGTTGGTTGTGTACTGCGTGGCGATGCTTCCTACCAGAGGATCAGCTGTAGAAGAATTGTCACATGTTTCTTTAGGTTAACAACAAATCACTAGCATTGCATCAAAACCTACTGTACTGACATGCATTGCTTACTTCTAAAGCAGCTTTATTTTATCATTATAGATAAAAACATGACAATGATAACTTTATAATTAGAACCAGAGTTGGGTGTAACGCCTTTTCCAGTATCATGTTACTGTATTCAAATTAAAATTTTTGGGGATCGCAGTAATGTAACGAGTTACACTTTTAATTTGTGTCATTTGATTACCGTTACTGAAGTCAGTGTAATTGCATTACTTGTATTACAAATGTAGTTTTTAGAAAACAATATTTGCTTTTTTTAATTTATATAAAATTACAGTGAAATATTCACAGTTTCAGAGTAGCCTATATTAGGCTAAATAATTTTTTGTTAATGACAATTTATATATGCCGGGCCGTCAGTTTTACTTTTAATAATTTAATCAACTACTTTGACCACAATCAGCCAGACTTTACAAACTATTCGCAGCACTTAAAGTATTCCCCTCTGAAGAATAAACTCAGTCGGAAGGATGAGAGAACAAACTTATTGTAAGAATAATCTTACGAAGAATGATTAACCACTTGAATATTCATCTGTACAGAACACAATGTACATCTGTGCTTCAGAACATTTGGGATATAGTAGGCCTACATGACAACTTTCTAGGCCCTTATAATAGGCTCCCTTCGTGGCTTTTGTTGGCTTATAAATTACACAGAATATAGCGCACGTGCAAGATGGGATTTAGGTCGATCGATCCAGCAATAATATTCGGTATCAAACCGATATACGATCCAAGTATCGGGATCGGTGCATCCCTAATTAGTAATGTAATCAGTTTCTAGTAGTAATCAGTAACTTGTAATCTATTAGTTTAAGTAACTTACCCAACACTGATTATAACTAATGAATAACATAAAATTACATTAAAAACATTACATACAATTTTTCAGTTTAATATATGATAAATAACTTCAAATCTACGCTGGGACAAAATTGTGTCAATCTCATATCAACCTTTGGTCATAACTGGTTTCAAAAATAACGTTTGAAAAGTGTCTTTCATATATGCTTGGTAGAAAATCATTTGATCAATGGAATGTAAAAATGACATGAAAAAGCAGTTTCTCTCAACCTTGTTCCTGGAGGACCACCAGCTCTGCACATTTTCCATATCTCCTGATTCAGATTTAGGCTAAACGATATATTGACATAAAAATCACATTTGCGATTTAGCAATAGCTGCGATTGTCTTACACATAACGCGAGTACAGTACAGTGATGTGATCAGTGATAAATTTCCTCGGAAGGACAGCTTTCTTAGCACGAGTCGCACAGTAAAAAAACAAGTATGTCCCGAATAAACAGTGTTGGTGGTCCTCTATGAACAGGAACATGGTTGGGAAACACTGCTTTATAGCATTTATTAAATTTGTAAATGTTTGTAAATTTGTCTGCTTTTTAAAGTTACATCAAATGTAACTTTTCCATTTGATGACTGTAATTTGTTTTAAGAGAAAAAAATAAGACAAGTTGAAAGGAACAAACAGCTCAAATATGAGATGAAGTCATTTGTATGCAGTTTCATACATGAGCATTAAGTTGCTGCATAACTGCCCACACCTGTAACTGCCTCAGCTCTAGTCTAGGTCAAACAGCTTAAGCTCCAACATACTGACAAACACTGGAGCATCAGCATATGACCAACTAACAAGTACTGATAAGTTTGAAGTGGGTTTACGGACGTGTGACTTACCAGGGTTACAGTCTGTGAGCAGAGAGCAGATAGACAGTAGCACTTTGGAGATGGTAAGTGCTGGACTCCAGTTGTCCTTCAGGATGTCCAGACAGATCACACCCTGACTATTAATGTTGCAATGATAGATTCTCGTGCGAAACGTCACCTGACAAATGAAAACAGGACCACTGTCATTAAGGGGGCTTTCACACTAGCACCTTTGGGCATGTACCCGAGTTTGGTTAAATTTAGATAATAAAAACAAATAAGTTCTGCATTCTGCCATCTCAGTCTCTATGATACTTATTCAGAAAAACATACACAAATCATACGCTTCCTACATTTGTTTGATTAAAACTGTAATACACTTGTGTTCTGAATTCTTAGATGAACAGCATTTATTTGAAACATAACTTTATATTTATTTGGTTTCTATCCGTTAAATTGATTAGAACAAGGATCTGGAAAGAAGCTCTTACCTTGGGTGGTTTGAAGGGATAGTCTGGTGTGAAAGCGATGTCCAGGAAGAACACTCCCCCCTCATACACTGAACCTGGAGGACCCAGGATAGTGGACCTCCACTCGTAGATGTTGTCTCCTTTTGGACCAGCACTAAGAACATAAGCAGAGATGAAATTGAGCAGCATGACCTAGATCAGGGATTCTCAAGCAGTAGGTTTCAGTGATCCTGAAGGTGGGCTTAAATTTTATTTCAATATTATCCTACAATTGTTTGATATCCTTATTGATGTTATGTTGAAATGATTGAACAATGGCCTTTCTCGCGTTCTGTGACTAATTGCTTTGTACAGAGAGACAGAGAGAGATGCAGTAGTTGATAGTCAAATGAAAGCAATTATAATTATACACTGTTGCCACACTTAGATAATATAATTTGAAAAAAAATTCTTTGTGGTTGGAAAAATATGGTCAAATGCCAAAATAATATTTAAGATAATCTTAAATATATAAATATAAAAAAGTTATTAAATTGTGTGTAAAAAACAATATTGAGAATCTGGTTATTTAGTTACAGTTCTTTAATAATTCTTGAGTTGCAAACCTGAAAGTGTTGCACAAAGAGCTGCTACATAATGTAGTATAAGGCCCAATCCCAATTCTATTTTTGTACCCCTTCCCCTTGGCCCTTACAACCGAGGGTTAAGGGGAAGGGCTTTAAATTTGACCCCTAAGAATTGGGACAGCACTACAACACCTGCACACGTCATCATACGCCATATTCATCTATGTAAACAATCGAAAACAACATTAACATTATAGCAGACACTGTAAAAGGCTCATCTCATCCACTAGACTTTTCTGACAGGGTATTTGAGTGTCATTGAATGTCAGAATGTTGTGGAACAGCTGTACAGGAGTTATGATTATGGATTATAGATTGTAAAATTTTGCGGTTTTTTTTGCGTTTTTTTTAAAGCATGACGGTAAAACACGAACGCGGTTATGAATATATTAAAACGTGTTTGTTTGTTGTAAAAATTCGTAATGACGACAAAAAATACTAATTTGTGAATCTCCTTACTTCCAGGTTTAGCAATACTGCCTTTGTGGCAGGTATATTCTGGGAAACTTCTTACCCCTTCGTTTCAAGTGTGCTCCTGAAAAATCTTCGTTCGAAGGGGTGTATACCCCTTGCCCTTAGCCCTATGCCTTCAAGCTAAAGAGAATTGGGACATCCCTACCCCTTGATGGGAACGTGCAAAACGAGGGGTAGGGGTAAGGGGTAGGGGTAAGGGGTAGAATTGGGATTGGGCCTAAATGTGCTCATCATGTCTTGTAAAAAGACAAGTGTTCCTGTGTCAACAACACCCAGGAGAAGTGTGAATCAAACCACCCCTGTATAATTTCCACTTGGGTTTACGGTTACATCTTAACACAACAGCACCTAAGAGTCACCTGTCTGCAGACACACACGCACATTATTTAAATTTTATTAGTGGTTCATCAGACTGCTGTTACTGCCATTGAATTAAGAAATAGAGATTAGTGCTGCAAAGAATCAGTAATCCACAATAAACAAAGAGTAACAAAGCTGAAACTGCTTGACATTCAGCTAGTTAAAACAGTTATTCAACTCAGTTCCCATCATTGATTACACCATTGAGAATACATAAAACAAAGGTTCAGGGTCTATATTTTAGAAGAGAGTAACTGACTTAATATTTCAAATAAATCTTTGACATTTTGTTAAAAAACAACTATGCAAAAAATAATGCTTTTTAAAAAAAAAAAAACATTTTCCAATTAAACACATTTAAGCATAAAATCAACATATTAAAATGAACAAATAAATGCAAGCTTAAACTAACTTGAGCAATAATTTATTTTTATAATAAATAATTTTTTTGATGATACTATAATTCCTTTCAGATGTAACACTTTTTTGTGTAATTTAAGTTAGTGTGACCTGTTAAGCATGCTTAAATCCAGCAGGTCTTAAAGAATGCAAGAATGCTGCGATGACAATCTACAGACAGACACAGACAAGGAGAAATTGGAGAGTTTGCAATGGCTCCTTTTGCCTTGAGACAAATGATATGAGGTCAGAGCAGATAAAGAAATGAAATCCAGCAATCAAAACAGAATATAATTTCTAAACTGGCTTCATGGTTATCTGGCAAAAGAAAAGACACTTCTCAAACTTGTTATCATGTCCCAACCACCCCACCCTCAAATGTGCGTGCTGACAAACCAATGCCTTGGTTTTATCAATGCCTTATTGTAGCATAGCTTAAGAGACTGCACTTTACAAGTTACCTGCTCCTTGCATCAGACCAAGGCAACATATCATAGTGCTGCGTTTGACAAAGTGCAACACAACATGCTCAAAGATCATTAAGAGAATTTCATTGGCATTCAGGTCAATGCCATGTTTTTGAAAACGTGGTGGATTTTCATGCTAGTTATTTCATCCTAAATTAGGTGAAATATCAACCCTATCAGTGTGAGGTAATCAGTAGACTTCTTTTTTTTAGATTCAGACAAGACAGAGATCACCTGCTTTTCTGGCATTTTCAATAAACAAGTTACAGTTCAGAATGCCTTTTATATTCTTACTGGCTACCAATTGAGTTTCAAATCAAATGTAAAATATTACTACTTACCTGCAAATATTTAAACTATTTTAATCCTGGGAAACGTGGCGTTTTATCACACTATTCCATCACACTCTTTAAAGTAAAAAAAAAAAAAAAAAAAAAAAAAGGAGGAATTGTGTATTCACACTTAGCTCCAAAGCCTTCCTGAAAATGTCTGGAGTTCAGACACACTAGATTAAAGACAGATCTCTTTAGTCAAGCTTATAGAACATATCTTAGGTCTCGAATAACATTTTACCTTTTCTTAAAATATATAATGTTACAAAAAGCAGCATTGCAAGTTCTTTCTTTCTTATCTTCAACACAGTGATATATGACCATAATTCCATGAATTCTAAATCATCTTAAAAATATACAATTTTCATCACATTGCAATCATGATTATAGAATGCGCTTCATTTTAGTCATGTTCACCTTTTTAGAACACCGTCATTCTTTGCATGCTTTTATCATTCTGGAATTGTATATTTCTGCAATAGGACATTACTGTGACACGATAAATACTGATAACAGCATTATTCTTAATCATGGCTGAAATAACTAAATCGATAGAATTGACAATAACTGATGAAGACAATCATTGCCAATGAATGAAATTATTTATACGCGCACCACAAAACATACAGGAATAGCTGAGAAAACAGCATGGAAAAAGTGTGACCAAAGTCATTTTAAACTGAATTCACTGATAACGTAACATGCAAGTAGGTCTGGTCCCAGGGATTAGTCCCTTTATTAATCTGGGGTCGCCACAGCGGAATTACTGCCAACTTATCCAGCATATGTTTTTTACACAGCGGATGCCCTTCCAGAAGGACCCATCACTGGGAATGTTACAATCAATTGAACATTGATTTTATTTTTTGTTTATTTATTGATTGATCATTTATTTATTATAACACAACTACTAAAAAAAATCAACTTCCCCTGATTCTCCAGAAGGAAATATGCAGCATTAAGAGCTAAGGGGTAAAAACAAGGTATAAGGTAAATAGCACTTAATTTGTCTTCTGGGAAACATGCAAGCATTTTCTGTTAACACCGAAGGTGAGTACTGAATGGAAAATAATTATATTTCAACAAAATAAGAAAAATTTGGACATCTTCATTCTGAAGTTTTCATACCCTTGCTCTTATTGTGTTGTGTTTCCTTCAAAATCATCAGTGAGCCTTTTTTAATAGTCGTGTTATAGTGAGTCCCTCAGTCATCCTTAAGAGCGAAAAGATGGATCTCAGGTTTAAATGGGCAAAAGATGCATAATTTGCAGGATTTTTTTTTCTCAAGTACAACAGAGACTCATGAACAAACACAAAGCAGCAAAACACTGCTAGATCATCAGCCAACCACACACAGTTTTAAAAATTAGTTTTTTTATAATTTGACAGGGAAGTGAACGTTGGACGTATTTTGATATTTGACTGAAATACACAATTTCACAGTATGAATTCCTGCTGCCGGCTGACTCACTTATGGCCCGTTTCCACTGACTGGTACAGTACGGTACGGGTCACCTTTATCAGGCTTGCATTTCCACTACCAAAGGTACCCTTTTGGTGGGCGTGGTATACGACAAAGTTTCTGTCGACGTCATTCTCGCTTGTGTCTACAGTAAAGCTGTATGGGTCGTTCACATATCATATGAGAAACACCTCACAAAACCGATGCTTTATACACATAAATACTTGTATTTACAAATATTTATTACTAACTTTACTATGAACATAATTTGATTATAACCGCAGATCAATGACAGTGCGAAATAGCCTACTGTAACATCTGCAATTATATAAAATAAATAAATAAATAAATGCAACATATAAACTCATACAGAGCCTTACAGTCTCCGATATGTTACCAATTACAGATAAACTAAAAAAAACAACACGCAACACAGCCCACAGTCAGTGCAAACCTCTCATCTGGGTCTGTAATCTTCACCAGCACATGTAACCTCTGTTAGAGAGTAATTCTGTCATTCCCAGTTCATAATAGTCTAAAAGGTGATGATAAGCATGGCAGTTTGATCATGATTCAGGTTATTGAAACAATTTGCTCTTGTTTTGTGTCACACTTCTCCATTGTTTTTTTTTTTTTTTTTCGCGCTTCACTCTCGCATTTGTCCTTTTCTTTTCTGAAAGGATCAGATGTAGGAGACACTTCAATAAATCACACAAACATTATTATCATCGTTATATCCAATATAGATGCGATTGCGAGCTTCCTGGAAAAAGCGAAAACCGCTCTCACTTTTAGACTGCCTTGTAAAACAACAACAGGACAGGGCAGATTTTGTTCTTTTAGGCTTTGTGGCTGTACATCAAGACAACAACAAGGTTTGTTTGAGCTTGAGTCATCCATGACTCGTAATTATATGCATATAGTATTTTGATGTAATGTCTCGGCTGTGTATTTAAAACATGGTGCTTCCTTTGTTTTCATTGTGGCTAACTCCAGGAGCTTGTGACGCATCTCTGTAACCAATCAGCATTTAGCTGTGCGTGTAGCTCCACCTTTTGGTACCCTTTCTCGTGTTTGGTACCCTTTCGAAAAGGTGCCAAAAAAAGTGGTATGGTACGGTTCGGCATGCTTTTTGACAGTGAAAACGGCCATAAAAGCGTACCGTAATGAACCACTCAGTGGAAACGGGCCATTACACAGTCACATTCCCACTATTGACACCTCACATCAAGCGCAGACGCATTCCAGTTTGTTGGTGTGCTACTATAACTACAGTCCACCGTAGTTTGTCCAATCCCAATTTAACTTTGTTCATTTCTTTATGTTTATAGCGTCTGAATTCACAGTTAATGCTGCTAACTTGCATGCTTAAATGTTTGTATCTTTTTAAAGATTTCAGTGAAACTCAATATGCATGCACGTTTCTCTTTCTGCTCATACATGCTTTTTTTTTGTAATTCAACGTTCTTGTGCTGCAACATATAAAAGCATGTAACAATGTCAGAACACCCATATTTAACAGTTGATTAAAGGTGCAGTATGTAAGTTTAACACCCAGTGGTTAAACTAGGAATTGCATCCTTGGTTCAAAACACACGCAAGGCAGGTTGCCAGACTGAGGACACCAACAAAGGTTGATTTAAATAGTGTTCTAAATAATAGCAATGGCACGATAGAAGGGGTATTTTCCATATTAAAAGAAGGTTTTTGTCCTAACCAACACCTAAAATTTATATTTTCAAAACGACTTCTATATCTTACAACTGAACAACAGAAAACTGACAACGATCACCTCAGGTAAATTTGTGTGCTTTATTCAGTGTTAAATGCTAATAATGTGAGTTTGAATGCCATTTTACTAGACATTTCTTGCCATGCTACTGAAAGCAGCAGCAGAGAGTTCACCTCAGATCTTGAAAATAAAATAAACCATTTGAAATTTAACTTGTGCAATTTACTGAACTTTCAGTGCAAACCAACAAATATCAGCATGTGCATTTAATAATGGTAAAGAGGTTTAATATGTATTAATTAGACTGCAAACCTTACCATTTCGTTTGAGTAAGTGCACATAAATTCTGTGCTTCTGAATGGCTGTATTTAAATTTCTGTTGTATTGGGTCTGGTGCAAACAGCCTAATTGCTTATCACTGCAAATCTCGTCATGTAGCGTGTTGTTAGGACACATGGATACAATGTAAGCTGCTCACCTAATATTTATGTTTGTAATGTTTATGTTCTTTGCTGATTAATAAACACCTCAAGTAGAACTCTGAATCCGCTTCACTTCGGAGGCTGCTACTGTCCACCAGAGGTCGCAATTTGGATGTGGATGCATGCTTTAATGCTGTGTTCACACCAGACGTGGAAGCACCAAGCGCGAGTGATTTACATGTTAAGTCAATGCAAATGCACGAATAGACATCCTGCGGCACGATACGCACAAATGGTGCGATACACACAAATTGAGTCAAAAACTTACATACAGAACCTTTAGGTTTGAGTCTAAAGTGAAACACATTGGTGGAAGACTTTTTGAAATGACAGCAGCAACAGCACTTCGGATGGGTTAAATGCAGACCATTTTTTTTGTGCTGAGTTTCACCAATTTGATTCTGAATAATTCAGCTTACTTTTACTCATTTAAAGGTTTTGTGTTTGTTGTATATTGTTGCTAGTTTTCATACTCAAGCTGTCAAAGAACACACTTTTATGACGATGAAGATACTTTTTGCTTTTCTGTTTCTAAATATATTATTCAGCTGGTTTAAAACCTTGTGATACTTTCATATTTGTACCGCTGGTCTGACTTAAATAGTGTTTAAAATTTACTTTTTATTTAAGTTTGTGTTTTAGTTTTAAGAATGCAAATTAATTAAAATTGTGAAGTTTATCAATAGTGTTTTCTCCATGCAGCACTTAAGTGACATTATAAGGGCAAAAATGGGAGCATACATTTTTTTTTTTGGAAAAGCAACTCAAATTTCTTTTAAAAGCAATGCATTACTTTTTAGTAAGTAATCGATCAAGTAAGAGTTACTTTTTGAATTACTTAACTAGCAACTGTAACAAGTTATTATTTTTCAGTAACTAGCACAACACTGGTCAACAATTTTGTAACGCATAGTGAAAAAAAAAAAAAAATCTGTCATCATTTACTCACTCTGGATTTGTTCCAAACCGGTTTGAGGTTTTTTTTGTTCTTTCTTTCCCAACTCTCTTTTCTAATATACAAACAAACTTATCCCAATTTTAATATTGTTGCTTAGCATATTCAGTTTGCATTCCTGTTGATTTCTTTTATTCTTTGAACATCTACATACTACTGATTGTAGTATGAAAAGAAACAAGAAACCCAAAAGGCAGGGGAACGAAGAAGACTGTTTCGCCTTTATATAAAAGGACTTGAGACAAAGCAGTTAATGCAAAGACAAAGTAGTGTATAAAAGATCTGAAGTGTAAACAACTGCTGAAGAGAAGTCATTTTAAAGACAAGGTGTGTCAGCTGTGCAGTTACAGAGATAGTCACAAGAGACAGTTTACACAGTTCTTACTGGAGCATAGCTCTGAACAACTTTTCAATATGTCACAATAGAAACACATTTCCAAAATGTTAATATACATTACAGCTTTTTACAGTAAATGACTTTCAGGGACCGGCCGTCAGAAAAAGCAGAACACAACTGGCTACTTGCATTATGACGACTTACCTCACAGACTCGCAGACAGCCAGTAGCTGGTTATTATAGCTCTGAAAGTGTTCACTGAAACACTTAAAAGCCGCATCTATCAGCTGATTCATAAGTGGATCACTTATATATCTGCATGGTTCAGCTGATAAACGCAGATTTAAATTGCGTCTGTGTAAAAAAAAAAAGCACTCATTGAAGAGTGTGAAGCAATGATCATGGTAACCAATTTCACACATTTCTGTTGAGCCCGTGAGGTCAATCAGCAGTGCTTGTCAATGCGATCTAACATCTTAATAGTCAGAAGATGAGGCACCAAAAATGTTGAAGCCAACTTGTCTCTAAAACATCAGCACCATGCCCAACACCAGTTGTGACAAAAGAGAAGTCCATGCAGCATGTGTTTTTCTTATTGCTTAGTATTTATCTTGTTTGTTTTTTGTTCACTGCTCACTAGAGATATGCGCACTAATGCTACAAAAACAATACTACAACGCTGCTATTTTGGTATTGATATGCTATTATTTTGGTATTGATATTTTCTACAAAGTAATCAAGTGTTTTGTGTGCTTGTGTGCTAACTGAGAGTTTAGGCTAGTACACACCAAGCTGACAGCAAAAAACTTGCACTGATGAAACCCAACTGTGTTGTCAGCTCGTATTCTCACATCTGGTTCTTTTTGGACCTAAAAGTTGCATGCGAACACACCAAACAGACAGCAACAAACAGAGTACGCATTCTGCATCTGTGCAAGAGGATGTGTCTTTCTGCACTGCAGGGGCAATATCTGTTTACTAGAGCTGCATGATTCTGACTAAAATGAGAATCGCGATTTTTTTGCTTAAAATAAAGATCACTATTTTCCTCACGATTCTGTAAATGTAAAATAAAGGTTAATATGAGTAGCCTATTATTGTTATTTCAGAATACAACTATTCATAATTCTGATGTTGAATTATTGTGTTTGAGACATATGCTTGCAATTTGTCATTGACAACATTATTAGACCATTTTTTCTACTGGTAAAATCCGACACTTGTCATTATCAGATTCCATCTCGCATTATTTATATTCAACATTATATAGGCTAGAGTAGTTATACTGACACTGTTATGCTCGATATGAAAGAAAAACATATTATATGCTTGTTGTAATCATAACTCTAAAATGCGATTTGATTATTTGAATGAAGTGCACGCTTTCAGTTTCATTTTGACTGTGCGGTTCCCTGCCGCTCCCAAAACAATCGCTCTGTGTCAAACTAAATGTTATTTACAACTTTATTACATGTTATTCACAGCCTACTGTATGCAAGTTCTGTTCACTAAGGTAGGCATCATTCACAGGCGCGCACCCGCCCTCTCCGTTGTAACAGCTCACACGGTCAGCTCACGTCATGTGTGTTTTCGCTGCCGCAAATACATCATTAAATGCAAACAGAAATGACATTTTTTGAGTGAATTATACCTTATAATTACAGTATGTGACTCTTTCAACACCATATAGAGGTGTACACGTTGCTGAGCAATGTGTGTAAAACAATGTAAAGACATGTGCGGCCGGCTTTATGCTTCTCTCCTGGACTTGAAAATATGATTGGCAGAATTGTACAAATGCTGGATTAGGATTGTCTAGGGGGTCGAATCGTGATCTTTTTACGATTAATCATGCAGCTCTACTGTTTACTCATTCAAAACACCAAAACCAGGACTTTCGATGCATACACACAAAGCATAAACAAAGCAGCATTCAGTACCATTTTCACAGTTATTGTCACTCAGCACTGAAGGGATTCGCTCTCTCAAATATGTCTGACAATCTAATACAAGGTTTCCGCTACATTCATTCTTCTATGGCGGGGAGCCACACTAAAATTCATCCTGCCACAGCTACATTACAGCTTCTCATTCAAAACATTGGCGTTTTTTTTTTAAATAGCGGGTTATAAATTGCACCAAAACGTAATAAAAGGTAGGTGAATTATAACAGAGCAAACTTTTCTGTAACCGTAGTAGTGCTGTGCGTATTTGTTTAACCCGTTAAGGTGACATATCGACTGACTGACTTGACAGATGCGTAATGCCAGCAAACACGACGTAGCTTTCAGTTATGATGAACACAGTTTCTATAATTATACTTTATTTATAGATAAAGGTCTATGGCTCTTCATACAACAAACAAAAACTTTATCTTGCTGGAGTTTATAGCCGTTACACTTTACTTCAGGACGCATTAATGCCGCTCTGTAGGTCTATTGGAGACATTCATAAATATTCCTATAGCCAATCTAATAAATGTTGGAGACATATTCACTACACAAACACGCTAAATTGCACATGAGCAGCGTATATATTTGAGGATGTGCAAGAAGTTTTGTGCACGAACAAAGGAAATCCTTGCGCAAGCAAAAAGATCTGCATGCTCGTATTATATAAATCTGATCTCGACTTGGAATACTGCGTCACAACATTTGTCATTGAAATAACGCCATAGGTAGTTGGTAGATCAAAAGGCCTGCCACCACAGCTGTAAAAAAAAAACCTAGAGGAAACACTGTAATAATCTATTTAGTTTAGAAATATTTAAGAAATGTAGAGAAATTACAGCCGGCCTCTTGTGTTCTCTCTTTGCTTAAATTGTTTACTTGTTGAGTCACTTTACTACATCACATTCGTGCTCTGATTCATGGTTGAATAACCAGTC
Source organism: Danio tinwini (assembly GCA_903798205.1). Lineage (NCBI taxonomy): Eukaryota > Metazoa > Chordata > Actinopteri > Cypriniformes > Danionidae > Danio > Danio tinwini. The sequence goes on along the minus strand of CAIGQZ010001455.1, from coordinate 2,013,287 downwards.
AGCATGCTCTCTTCAGCTGAATTTGACATGCTGAATCGGGCCAACAAGATTACCCCGATAAAAAGCAGTTTAGCCATAGTAATCAGTAAATTGGTTAAATAATAATGTGATTTGAAACAGGTGATGTCAACAGGTGATTGTAATTATGATTTTGTACAAAAGCAGCATCCAAGAAAGGTCTAGTCCTTTAGGAGAAAAGACAGGCCAGATTGCCAACAAATGCGTGAGAAAATTATTGACATATTTAAAAACAAAGTTCCCCAAAGAAAGATTTGGATATTTCACCTTCAACAGTGCATAACATAATTATAAGATTCAAGGTATCTGGAGGAATTTCAGTGCATAAAGGACAAGGGTGCAAGCCTAAAGCCTGGTTTATACTTCTGCATCGAGTGATCGGCGTGACCCGTGGCACATGCCTAGCGAGTAGTCGTGCATTTTTACTTTGCGCTGTTTGTGTTGCTCTGCAATAACACTTCTGAAATGCTAGCTGGTGGTAGGTTTTTATGTTCCTCTGTGTCGAGTTTCTTCGCTGGTGTTTTGTTTTTTCTGAACGCTACCTTAATGTACAAGTGGCTTAAACTCGCTCATTTTGAGGCGGCAACCGGTGGACGTGCAACAACTTTAATCATAACGCCTGTTCCACACCGCAAGTGAAAGCAGTGTGTGAGCAGCGCGTGCGCATCGCGTATGGAGAGCAGAAGCAGCACGCAGGCGTTTACCTTTCACACCAGTTCTTCAGCAGCTGCTGCACAGTTCAATCTATCTCTGTCTATTCTATCTAGTTACCCATCTCTCTCTCTCTATATAAATACTATTTTTTTACTTTATATACAAATTATAAAGATCCTACAGCACTGTATGCTTCTTAAGCTCTAAGAGTGTCATTCATGTCTGTATATGTATAAATATACTGCTTCTGCATGCAGTATGAAAGCTCTAATCTGTTAACATGGACGCCGAAAGAACACGCACTGCTCACCCTCTGCTCGCACGCTGCTGATGCTTGCGGTGTCAAAAGTTACAAAACTTTCCACCTGGAGCTTCTTCACTGGACTCTACACTTGTAAACACTCGCTCCAACCCGGCTCTCGGTCCCACCCACACTGGCCAGTGCTACCAAGCCGACCACAGAGCTTGCGCTACGCGACATGCAGTTACATTTTTTTGAGAGGTGCACGACCTTGTACAGGCTGCACCAGAGCATACGTGTGCACTTGTATATCTCTGTATTATTTGGAATGAAAGGTGATACACATATACATTATATCAGTATTTTAAATCAAGTGTAAATAGTTGAGCCTCATCTGAGATGTCACAATTACTGCTATTAAACAGCTTTTGCAAAAATACAAAGACAAGGATCTTTCTATTTGAAAATACACTGTTGCAAGAGTCAAGTGTAAATTGTTGAGTTTGCTGCTCATGTCACTGGCAAACTTGCGATAGGTTTGGCAGGGTTGAGCCGGAGGATGATCATGCATGTCATACAACATAGTTCTGCACACTACCACTTCAAGCCACTTCAACATAGCAATTTTAATGGTATTATATAATCCCATAAAGAAAAAAGGAGATAACAAATAACATAACAAAAAACAAGCACATTATTTTAAACAGCCAACAGCATGACTTTTTACACGTTTGTAATAATTCATTCATTCATTTTCCTTAAGTTTAGTCTGTATTCCAGATGTCACAACAGCGGAATGAACCGCCAACTATTTTAGCATATGTTTTACACAGTGAATGCCCTTCCAAATGCAACCCAGTACTAAGAAACATCTATACACACTCATACACTATGGCCAATTTAGTTTATCTAATTCACCTATAACACCTGTCTTTGGATTGTGGGGAAAACCAGAGCACCCAGAGGAAACCCACGTGAACACTGGGTTTTATATCCGACATTACTGACAACAGACCTTTCTTATGTACACAAAATCTCAAGTGCTAATCTGACCAGCCACATGTTTATTTTTGTATGCCAAGACTCAGTCCTGGTGGGCTGGTGGGGTTTAGCTCTAAGTTTAATCAAACCCACTTGAACAAGCTAATCAAGGTCTTTCAAAGTAGAATTTAAACTTCCAGGTAGGTGTGTTTAGGCAAGTTGGAGCTACACTCTGCAGGGACACCAGCCCTTCAGGACCAAGATTGGTGACCTCTACTGTGGGCAGTGGATCCCACATGAAATTTATTATATTACTAATGTATGTTTGTTGCTTATTGATCTTTTACCCAAAAGGTACACTAATGCAAACAGAAAAAGATATCAGAGAGATCCAAAGTATTTTCCTTACCTGCAGTTAGGTGGGGGATCCAACATGATGTCAGCCAGCTCCTTCTGAATCCTGAAAGAAGATATGACCGAATGATTCCCATGAATATGAACTCTGAACTGGCATCCAATAACAGTTGAAACAATCAAAATAACAACAGTTAGCAAGTGCTTCATCAAAACAGCATTTTAATTTGAGTGCATTGGGAACATGACCAAAAATGCAGTCTAAAAGCAACAATCTATAAACTAGTATTTTTTGTACATTTAAATGCATCCGTTTTAGAGTAAAAACTTTAAAATATAAAAGATGCTGCCCAAAACATGAAAAGAAACCTTAGCAAAATAATAGCATGACATTAAGACACCTTCGAATGTAATTGTGTAACATTCTATTTAATAATATGCCTTTTTGGTTGATGAAAGGATGAAAACTGACATCTGAAGACACAACCCCCACCGACAATCATGGGAAGCCCTCAAAAAAGTAAGATAAGGACAAACACACCACTTGTTGAAATGAAGCAAAGTACTAAAATATTTTTAGGTCAGCTTGCATTAGCAGTTTATTTGTTCTCATCAATGTACAAAAAAATGTATATGGCCAATCAAATCAAAACGTTTAATATTGATTTACTGCGCAATGTTTTACTGCTTGCATGAACGTCAGCACAGCCCAACAAAAGAGTGTGGTATAAATAGTTCATACATAATATTTGACAAATGTTAATGCTATAATAAATAAACCTAATTAAAGAGACATTTGACAATAAATTAGGTGGTTTCAAACCTTTAGAAGCTTCTTTATTCTGTTGAACCCTAAAGAAGATATTGTGAAGATAGCTAAAAGTCTGTAATCATTTGTCCTGTTTCCACTGAGTGGTACAGTACGGTTTGGTACCCTTTTATGGCTGTTTCCACTGTCAAAAGGCGTACCAAACCAAACCGTACCTTTTTGGCACCCTTTCGAAAGGGTACCAAACACGAGAAAGGGTACCAAAAGGCGGAGCTAGTTGAGCAGCTAAATGCTATTGGTTTACAGAGATACGTCTCGAACTCACGCAACAAGCCAAAATGAAAACAAAGAAGCCGCCATGTTTTAATACACAGCCGAGTGAATACAGTGTAATTATTTATACATATAATAATGAGCCCTGGTCGGCCAGGTCTCAAACGAACCTTGTCGTCGTCTTGATGAACAGCCACAAAGCCAAAAAGAAGAGCAGATTTTACCCTGTGCCTCGTCGTTTTTTACGAGCCAGTCTGAAGCGTGAGCGGTTTTGCTTTCTTGCTTGCACTCGTCACGCATCTATATTTGAAATAACAAACTTGAGTTGATGATAATAACGTGAGCTTGATTATTGACGTGCTTTTGAAACCTGATCCTGTCAGAAACTGACAAACGCAAGAGTGGCGCGCAAAAAACTAAAGGAGAAGCTGAAAAAAAGGAGCACATTATTTTTTTAGCAAACGTGAACAAACTGCCATGTTTAATTATTATTATCACTTTTTGGACTATTATGAACTCGGAATGATGGAATTACTTTGTAACAAGAGACTACACGTGCTGCTGAAGATTAAGACACATTTAATCATGAGGTTTGCACTGACTATGGGCTCTATTTCCTGTTGTTTTGAACCTTAATAAGGACTAAATATATGCTGTGTGTAGTATTTCTGTAAGTGGTAACATATCAGAGACTGTAATGGTCTTTATGTGTTTATATATGTTGCATTTATTTATTTATTTTATATAATTGCAGATGTTACAGTAGGCTTTTTCGCACTGTCATTGATCTGCAGTTAATCAACTCATGTTTATAGAAAGTAATAAACTGTCTATGTAATAAACATTTATACAGAAGTATTTGTGTAAAGCATCTGTTTTGTGAGAAGTGCTTCTCATATGATATGCGAGCGACCCGTACAGCTTTACTTTAGACATTTTCTTAAGCAAAAATGACGTTGACTGCAATTTTCTGTCGTACACCACGCGCACCAAAAGAGTACCATTGGTACCCTTTTAGCAGTGGAAACGCAAGCCTGATAAAGGTGACCCGTACCGTACCAAACTGTACCAGTCAGTGGAAACGAGACATAACTGATAACAGAATTTTGAGTTTTTTTGTGTGAACCATCCCTTTAACACTTCCAAATTTGACCATTTTGAAGAAGGTTTGAGAAGTGACTCAACTCATTTTTTCATAAATATAAGCATTACCACAGTTGTATCAAAATGCTTTTGCAAAGTATAAAGTGTGCATGTGCCCATTTTAAAATAATTGTATTTGCAAATTATTCAAATGGATTGATGTAACCCTGCTGTATCAAGTAAAATGAAAGACTGGGCTTATTAAATTTGTGAAATAATTTCATATGATGCTTCGATGTCATGGAAGTTTTTCTAAATCCAGTATACTGTACATTTCTGAGACTGTTAAATCCTTCACTGTCCAGGAGCAACTCTGGCTTTAAGACAAAGCACAGGCTATGGTGTTTCCTCACCTCTTTGCACTTGTGGAGAGGAGTTTGGAGGTCTTGCTCATGTTGGCTTTGCTATCTTTCTTTTTTCCAGGTGTGTCTTTCTCCTGCTGCTGATGGGTGGAGGAGGAGGAAGAGGAGGATGAACTAGAGCTTGCACGCGAGTCTTCATCCGACATCCCGATCTACGTGAGAGTGAAACACAAACACTGCAGTGAGAAAATAAAGAATATATTTGATAAACTCTTTGCTTGTATGTGTCGTATGGAAGCACAAATGTAACAATGTTTCGCTGTAACGACGAAATGGTAAGTAATATGAATGTCACCGTGTCAATGTATCAACTACTGGCGCGTGTTTGACCTTTAACACTAGATCAACAACACTGCGAAATCGTGGGTGCGATCACTCCGCATTTGTAGCTCGAGATATCGGTTAAAAACACCCCTAAACCATCAGACGTATATTAATCTCTTGTGTTTTAATCACACAAACGTAACGCTGAGCCTGATCAAACCGAATCCGTACACACGCGATCAATTATACGAGAATAAACATAAAAAGGTAACGCACAAACACGCATCGCCGTCGAGTTAACTAAACTTACATTTTACCCCATCCCACAAATACGATGAATGAACATGATGAAAAACACAGTAATTGTGTCGCCAGCCCCGTGGTTGTCCGAGTTCAGTCTTCATTTAACATCGATGGACAAATATTTCAGACTTTCACAATACAGACGAGAATTCAAGCATTCGAACGCACCGCTGATGTAAGAATAACATAAATATGCTGTATTATATAACGTTTGAAGGGTTGTGTACCTCTCTTTGTGTCGGTGTGTGTCCGTGGACGCGCGTGTCTCTCGGAGCGGAAGTGCTACTGCTGCGCGCGCGCACACACTCACACACACTTACTCTCACACACGGAGAGAGGGGGAGCGAGAGAATTTTGAATATTAAGAAACAACTTTATTCCAAACAATTAGTTTGCAAACTATACATTATACACTTTAGAGCAATTAAAACAGATTAGGATACGTTAAGAGAGTTAAAGCTGGCAAAATGACACTCAAACACGTATCAGCAAAATAAAGGTCATAGCCTATTTGTGTATGTGTAAAATCCAGTAAAATAACAAATAAAGGATGTAATATTGAGCTAACTGATGATAAATGATAAAGATGTGAAGATAAAAGCTGTTTATGGTGGAATAAAGTAATGTAGGCCTGCTCAAACCAATGCAGATCCGGATGTCTGCCTTCAGGCTAAAAAAAAATGTAAAAATAATTTCATGACAAATATGTCAAATGTATAATATGAGAGACCCTGCACCACAAAACCAGTAATAAGTGTCAATTTTGGAAGTGTATATCAGCTAAAAGCTGAATTTTTATTGATGTATGGTTTGTTAGGAGATATATTTAAGATACCATTATAATAATTTATATAGAACTATTTCATATATGGAATCTGAGAGTTCAAAAATGTAAATACTGACAAAACTGCCTTACAATTTGGGCAAATTTAATTTTTAACAATACACTACTAATAGAAATTCGATTTGATAGAGGCTATTGAGGAAGTTTGCTTTTAGAAAATGCTCTTTAGCTGGTATTCTAAGGATTTTGGCATAAAAGAAAACTCTATAATTTTGTTCCATACAATGTACTTTTTAAGCATTTAATTTTTTTATAAATAGATTGATTTATTTCTGTTTTGTTTTTTTAGATGAAAAAGTCATATGAAAAATAATGGTCCTTTAATAAAATGTGAACTCCAATGTGTCCTATCTAGTGTTATAATAAGGGGTCTTGTTTGTAATATATACTGCAATACATAAATAATAAACGTGCTGTCAAGTGCCTTCTTTCTTTCAGCTAATATTGCATGGACCTTTCCACCCCCATGTGCCTGTTTTAGGAAACCCCCTTATTCCATTTTTGCATTACCACATACCCTCCTCACATTTAGAAAGAGGAAGGTAAGCCAGTCTACTTCCTGTCTGTCTGTTTTACAGGCTTTGTAATGTTGCATGGAAGATAAATGTAGTGCAGGCTGTCTGTAGCATGAGGTCATTTGGCAAACATGTAAATAAGGGTTAAGATTGCTAGATTAGATGAATAATAATTATGAGCTACATTCGAAGACTAGTGCCACATACACACTGCAGTCAATGGGATTCAATTGCTATAGTTTTGTCTACTTGAAGCCTATAAAAATCCTGCTAATGTAAACGCTGTTTACAGTGAAACATTAGCTCTTATTGCAAACTGTGCATTATATTGCTGCCTTTATGAAGCTGTATGCATTAATTTTCAAACAGTGGTATTTGTTGTTGGATATGGCATATATTTGGAACTGGTTGAAAAGTATAGGTGAGGAAAGATGTGCCTGTCTTTCATTTGAGGGCCATTTCATTGTGAATGAACTACCAGGATTTAATTTTAATTCCCAATAATTCAATTTGGTCTCATACATACTACCAGGGCCTTCTTTTCTCATGTAATACATTTAAAGTTCAGTCCTACAAAAAAATCATTATTTCTGTATTACTTATATAAAAAAAAAAAAAAAAAAAAAAAAAAAAAAACCTACAAAATGATTTTTTTCCCCTATAAGTTTAAATATTGACGTTAACCAAGCTAGTGTACAAAACAAAGTACAGACAAAAGGCTGAAGCACAAACTTTAAAGTGGACGACATGAAAATTACAAACCTTTGAATTGAAAAATTTATCCTGACAAATTAAACAAAAATGAAATTAACAAAAGGTTGAATGTACCATTTTTATTCTATTGTTATGCATTGAAAAAGGGATGGAGAGATGCAGATCTATTCCTCGCTGCACAATAAGTTGACATATTTAAAGCTAATAATGTTTATTTTGTGGCCTGTGGCATGAATAACACTCTGCTCATAGCAATAGTACTGTGGTTTTGAGTAGTCATATTGAAAGAATGAAATTAAAATAGCCTGGAGAAAGAGATCACCGTTCACAAGCCTTCTAAAGGAAAGTGGTAGTTGTGGTAATTAACAGCCATGAGCAATATTAACAAGTTCTTGAAGCCATACAGTATTTATTTGTTTGTCCATAATGTGTAGCTTACAATATCTGGGTCAATTTGATAGGAAACCAACGTACTTGGTAAAAAAAAAAAAAAAAAAAAAAAAAAAAAAAAAAAAAAAAAAAAAAAACACACAATTGCCAATTATCACATTTATCGAATAAAAGGTCTATAAAAAAGAAAAAAAATTCTAGAGAGACAAGGATGACAAATAACATCATTTGCTATAGTGTTTTACATGGTTGCACATTCAATAAACTTGGGTACAAACATTTAGTTCAGAAGAACGATGGATTTGTAATATGATTTGGCCCAGTAAAACACCAACATGGCTGAAGGATATGATTAACTAGGGCAGCTCCATGGATCCAAAAAAGCAGGCCAAAAAGTAGCAAGGAACCAAAGCTCAACCAAAATGAAGGAAACTAGGATCAATCATGCAGGGGCTGGGACTAGATTTTCAGAGTGTGTCCTTGGAAGACTAGCAGGACACAGTTGGATTCTGGCATTGTACGTTTAAGCTGGCCATGAGGATCTGATGGTGTCATCACTGATAGGTTCTTCTTATGAATGTTCCCTGATTGTATAGGGCTGTTATGTTTGTCCTCAGTGCATAGCCATCATCTGGGCTGGATGCAGGCTGGACAAAGACAGAAAAACTAACAATCATGGATGCCATTCTTCTCTCAATTGTCTTTAAAATGGTTCTATTCTAGTTCTAAAATCAATGAAGCCCATCTCATGGGATTTGTAGTTAATCATGCTTTAAAATGCTTGCTTTAAAACTTTGCAACAGTGGCATTCCTTCTATGAGAACTATCATTAACATTTACATGAGAAACAAAATCATGTGTATGCAGTTTCATACATGAGCATTAAGCTGCTGCATAAATGCCCACACCTGTAACTGCCTTAGCTCTAGTCTAGGTCAAACAGCTTAAGCGCCAACGTACTGACAAACACTGGAGCATCAGCACATGACCAACTAACAAGTACTGATTAGGTTGAAGTGGGTTTACAGACATGTGACTTACCAGGGTTACAGTCTGAGCAGAGAGCAGATAGACAGTAGCATTTTGGAGATGGTGAGTGCTGGACTCCCAATTGTCCTTCTTATTGTAGTGGTAGCCTCATGCAAAAAGTGACCTGCCGGTTAAGAATAGGACAAGTTGATTTGAATATAAGAATCATAAGAGAACTCAAGAGATTGTTCAGCGATGATAGTTCTAGAAATATTTAGTTTTTTAAGTGGTAGCATAATGTAGTTTTCAGCAGTATCCACCATCCTGGAGAACCTGGGCAAGACAACCCAATTTCAATAAAACTTTCAATTAGCATGTTAATAATCAAATGAGAACAAATCACACAACATAAGACCAAAACCTGTAAAACAACACTGTTAGCACAAGGGTTTAAATACACATACAATATTAAGAGTAATTAAACACAGGTGATAGCAATTAAAAAGAGCAATGAACGATTAGCAGGAAACAAGAAGATAACAAATGAAAAGTCCAATAAGATGCACAAACACAAATACGCAAATTTTTATTTAGAAGGGTTCTTCCCTATGCCCTAATCTCTTTAAAGCTTGAAGGTATGAAGGGTGTAGGGGTCAAAAAATGCTTCTTTTTGCAACTCACTTCTGAGACATAATAATAAGACAATAACTGAAGTGTGCCTTTGTTGCACGTTTAGTGCGCTATTTGAAACCCACAAAACATGCTCTGAATGATGAGCACATTATACTGGTTGCACTATATTTATTTATTTATTTATTTATTTGTTAATCAATTAATTGATGTATGTATGTATGTTTGTTTGTATATAATTGTAATGATAGTCATTTATTTATTTTATAATTATTTTATTTATAACTTTATTGTATTTTTATATATATATATATACACACACACACACACACACACACACACACACACACACACACACACA
>CAIGQZ010001455.1:1969553-1983666 GCA_903798205.1 Danio tinwini | reverse complement strand
TGTGTTTAGGTCAGCGATTCCACCGCCTGCAAGAGGGCGGTGGAGACTCTGACCGGCTGACCGAACACTCACCTAGGAGGGCAGGGATTTTCCGTCCAGCGGTGCGGTGGCAGCGTACCAGGCTGGCCTTGGAAATCAGTCTACCCTCTTTCGCCTGCTTGGTTCTGACCTCGTGCACGACCACGCTCCGGCGTATACCGCGGATGAGAGCTCTGAGCTCCCTGCGAATTAGCACCAGCGCAGTGCTGGTGAGACGGCAGGACTCCGGCGGGGTCTCCGATAGATAATCTAGAAACTGGGCCACGTTCTTCAAATAGTGCTGTCTGGTGGGCTCAGCTATGCGCGTTTGGCCCAGCAGAGCAGCCCAAGCTCGGATCCGCGCTGGCTGGTTGAGAAACAGAAAGCTCTCTGGGTCTGACTTGCCTTTAGCCATGAAGCCAAGGAAGGCCTTGATCCTGGTCACTTTCGAGGCGACGTTGTTTCGGAGACGAGCCGTAGGGTCGCTGCCCAATTGGAAACCCTCAAACTCTCCAACGAGTAGGTCTGCGGAACGGGGATGAAATTCAAAAGTCAGCCGCAAGGATACACCACCACCACCACCCACCACCACCACCACCCTTCTGAACCCATACTCAACTGAGGGCTGGAACGTGGTCTGGATACGGATACTTCTGTGGGTCGTAGACTTCCAGGGGGCTGGGGGGCGTAGGACGTACGGCCGCCCCTGGGCTGGGCTCCGCATCGATGGATGGTGCCGGTGGAGGAGAAGACCTTGTTCTTGTTCTTCTCCTTGCCCTCCTCCTTTCTCCCCTCCGTGGCCTTTCCCGGCGATATTGTCGTGTCAATTTGCCCAGGGTGGACCTTACCCTTTCGACCTGCTTTCTGAGGTCCGAGAGCTGGGACTGGATGCGCTGCGTAGCAAGCCTGCAGCGGGGATCGGCGCACAAACGCCCGGCTTTTGGGTCGCCGTCCTCCTCCTCCGACGACGCTAGCCTCGACACAACGGGAACCGGCGGGTGGGTGGCCTGCAACCACCGCAGTTCTTGGGTTACCTTGCGGCGCTTAGCTTTTCACATGGCCTCTTTCCGGCCCGAGGCAGAGAGCTCCGTGTGCCGCTTAAGGTGCCTGTCTAGCCGGGCCGGCGTGCTCCGACAGCCAGGCACCGGACACGGCGTCTTGCAGGTGTCCACACGCCCAGCAGCTAGCGAAAGCAACAGCCTCTTCTCGTCCGAGTTGGCCACTTTGTGAACCGCCGAAAGGTGCGGCGAGAGGCGGCTGTATTTTTGTAAGCTTGAAAATTGTTGGTAATAAACTGTGATAACATGTAGTACATGTAGGCCTCTCTTGTCCTGTCATGTCTTTTGTTCTTATTGCATTTACATTTTAATAAACAATATAAATGCTTGGAGCAAAGACGGGGTACTAGTTTTGTTTACAGTGGTTCAGCTGATCGTGGAAGAGATGGCATAATGAATGAATACAGAAAACTGCTAGCAAAATGCAATAGTATCTGGAGATGCAATGTCAGACACAATGCACTCAGTGGAGCTAGTGATGTCACTGTGACAGTTAGAGTTAGGAATAGGGTTAGGTGAGCCCGTTAAAAAGCATTGCATGCAGCTCAGATAGCATCTGCACCAAGTCTGCAGCCAGACCCCTCTCGCAAATTGACCTAAATAAATCTCAATAATTCTAGCCAGATGACTCTTTATTTAAAACAAATAAAATCTTAATCCTAACAGCTGCTACCTCCTGATTCTTGCTGGTAAATAAAGATGCTTGTAATGGACAACAAAGCACATTGTGAGACAATTCAATGGATTTCCTCTCTCCGGCATTCATGTGCTAAATTGATCTTTTCTGTATCAAAACAGTTCATTCTGCTGTGGCGACTCCTAATAAATCAGGGAGTAAGCTGAAAGAAAAGGAATGAATGAACAAGCTAATTACTTGAATTAGTGTCATTGTTCTGCATGGTAGAGAGATCTGAAATGTTTGTGAATGTTTGATTAATCTCAAGTCCAGAAAAACAGAAAGACAAAAAAAAACTATTATCTGAATACATAAAAGAGAAAGCAAGCAAAGCAATGGACATGTATACATAAAATATGTATATATTTATATACATTATATTTATATATTTATATATATTAATATGACATCTCTTGTCTTGAGTCACATTCCTACAATTAGTTTCACCAGAGACATTCGGATGCATAAACCACCAAATATTTTTCCAGACTTGGACTCATGTGATGCTTTGTTGGACATTGTAGTCGGCGGAGCTGCGGTGCTGCTCAAACGCTTTCAGGCGAGCAGTCAAGGGAAGCGTGCAGGCACGCTTGTGAAACTCAGATAGTGCGGATTTTAAACCGCGTTGCCTAGCATCCATCTGGCAAATCTCCGCTCTCTACCCAACAAAATAGACAAACTCATTCTGCTCTCATAGACAAACAGGGATTTTTTTCACTCAGCTGCTCTGTGTTCTACTGAAACCTGGCTGAACGACACCATACCGGACAATGCGCTTCACCTACAGTGCTATTAGCTATTCCGAGTGGATCGCAACAAAGAATCGACACGGAAATCGCGTGGTGGCAGGACGTGCTTTTACATCAATGAAAGGTGGTGTACAGATGTAAGTTTTAAAGAAGATGTGCTGTCCAGATCTAGAGGCACTGTTTATTAACTGTAAGCCTTTCTACTGCCCGCGTGAGTTCTGCTCGTTCATCCTCATAATTCTTTACATTCCTCCGCACGTGCACGCGTGCCTGATGATACAGAAGCTAGCTGATCAGATCACGGTGATAAAGCAACAACAACCGGACTCTGTTTTAATCATTCTCTGAGATTTTAACAAAGCAAAACTATCCCGTGAATTGCCAAAATATAGACAGCATGTTACATGTCTCACAAGAGACAGTAACATATTGGATCACTGCTATACCACAATAAAGGATTGTTTGATTCATTTCATACCAACCTACAGGCAGAAACTGAAAACAGCCAAACCTGTATTAAGATCTGTGAAAAGATGGACTAACGAAACAGAGCGGGATCTACAAGCCTGTTTCAACATCACTGACTGGAGTGTTTTTAAAGCTACTGCAAACAATCTGGATGAGCTCACAGAGACTGTAACATCTTATATCAGTTTCTGTGAAGACATGTGCATTCCTACCAGGACACAACTCACATACAACAATGACAAACTATGGTTCACTGTAAAACTCAGACAACTACGTCAGGTTAAAGGAGTTGCTTACAGGAATGGGGAGAGGGCCTTGTATAAGCAGGCCAAATACACACTGGAAAAGGAGATCAGAGTCGCAAAAAGGAACTATTCTGAGAAACTAAGGAGTCAGTTCTCTTCCAGCGACTCAGCATCAGTGTGGAAATGTTTGAAAAACATCACAAACTACAAGACACCGTTGTCATGGTTGTGGATCTTTCTGTTTTTCTTTTGTGTGTGTGTGTGTGGGTGTGTGTGTGTGTAGACTCTCTCGCTCGTTTTGGTAGAGGGTCTCTGACATAAGCCTGTTTCATTTGGACCTTATGCACCTCTCCGTTTTATTGATGTTGTTACAACTGCCTGCTCTGATGACAACATTATCTGTGAGAGACTTCATCCCGATCCGCTACTCTGATGAACTTTACCGCTGGCAAGCGTGTCGACTTCCTTGAGAGTTGCTACCTAGCGCTAACCTTTCCCTTCCCTCGATATCTGGTGAGATATCAGTGAGAGACTTTTATGTGGTGCTATTTCTCGGATGAACTATTAGCGCTGTTGAGCATGTTGTAATCCCGGTGTGAGCACCCTTGCTCAACACTATATCTGGTGAGATTATACCAGTTGTGTCATTTAATAAATTATCTTGCATTCACTTTCATTTGGGTCTACTGTGTATATCATCGTGACAACCGTCCCCCAGCACTGTAGACAACCAACGACTTGCAAACGACCTGAATGAGTTTTACTGCCAGTTTGAGAAAACCCCCCACGCCCACTCTGAATTGTGTTTTACATCACCATTAACACCTCAACCACCCCCGCCTCCCCAATACCTGCACTTCAGTTCAGTGAAGATGATGTGCTCCAGGTCTTCCGGAAACAGAAGAGGAAAAAAGCACCAGGCCCAGATTTTATAACACCAGCCTCTTTAAAATCCTTTGCTGACCAACTGGCCCCCATCTTCACCCTGATCTTCAACGGATCACTGGAACTGTCTGAAGTGCTCTCCTGCCTGAAACGTTCCATCATCATTCCCATCCCAAAGAAACCCAAACTTACAGGACTAAATGACTACAGAGTGGTGGCGCTGACATCTGTGGTCATGAAGTCTTTTGAAAAACTGGTGCTGGCCCACCTGAAGAACATCACTGAACCCTCACTGGACTCTCTTCAGTTTGCCTACAGAGCAAACAGGTCTGTGGATGATGCAGTGTTCTGCAACACCTAGACAGACCAGGGACCTATGTGAGGATCTTGTTTGTTGACTTCAGCTCGGCTTTTAACACTATCATTCCAAAACTTCTCCTGCCCAAATTAACTCAGCTCTCCGTGTCCACCTCTGTCTGTCAGTGGATCAACAGCTTACTAACGGACAGGCAGCAGCTGGTGAAGCTGGGAAAATTTTCATACAGTACCTGCACAATCAGCACTGGCGCCTCCCAGGGGTGTGTCCTCTCCTCACTGCTCTTCTCCCAGTACACAAATGACTGCACTTCAAAAGACTCCTCTGTCAAGCTTCTGGAATTTTCAGACAACACCACACTTATCTGCCTCATTCAGGACGGTGACGAGTCTGCTTACAGACAGGAGGTTAAGGAGCTGGCTGGCTGTCTGGTGCAGTCACAACAACCTGGAGCTCAACACGCTCAAAACAGTGGAGATGATAGTGGACTTCAGGAGAAACCCCCCTGCTCTCCCCCCACTGAGCATCATGGACAGCATTGTGGCAGCAGTGGAGTCATTCAGGTTCCTGGGCACCACCATCTCTCAGGACCTAAAGTGGGACACTCACATTGACTCCATTGTCAAAAAAAGCTCAACAGAGGCTGTACTTTTTTCGTCAGCTGAGGAAGTTCAACCTCCCAAAGGAGCTGCTGAAACAGTTCTACACCTCCATCATTGAATCAGTCGTTTGCCCTTTAATGACTATTTGGTTTAGCTCAGCTTCCAAATCCAACCTCCAAAGACTACGTAGAATAGTTCAGACTGCTGAGCAAATCATTGGTACAACCCTCCCTACTCTCCAAGAACTGTACTTACCCAGAGCAAGCAGAAGGGCTGCTAAAATCACTCTGGACTGCTCACACCCAGCACACTGCTTCTATGAACTTTTACCTTCTGGTCGATGCTACAGAGCACTGCGTTTCCTCCCTCAGGCAATCCATCTCATGAACCCTTGATGATAATAATTGTGGAACCAACATCACTACCTGCTATACACTTTTTAGACACACATTTTATTTTTAAAATATATGTATTATTTGGTTTTAATCCTGTCTCTGTATTCTGTTGCACTGTAGAAGCTCTGTCACAAAAACAAATTCTTCGTATGTGTGAACGTACCTGGCAATACTTGCTGTGATAAATGGAAATATACATTTTGCTGTGTACCAAACTATCCTGGGGTACGTTTCCCATACAATGACATAACTCGTGGCTGAACTATCATAGTACGATGCATCGTTTGGCAAAAGAATGATGTAGTGATGAGTGTTTCCCAAAACCTGTAGGTTCTCTGTCGCAGATCCATCGTTTAAACCACATTAGTTATAACTTAAAACGCCCATAAAGATGCTCTAAACGAGGTGGTAACAACTTCTTTAGAGAAGAACGCCATAATTTATTTGTGCAAATTATTTTGTTTTGCACACACACACATAAAAAAAATCCAATATTAGTTTTGGTAAAAACATGCACTTGCTTTCCATATTAATTGAAATATATGTAAATGGCACATATAGAGCCTATGTTTCCTTTACAAATATTATTGAGAATATTCCATATTCTATTCTAAAACATAAACTCACTTACAAAACTTTATATAAATAGAGGCTTTTTCTTAAGAAATGAAATTTTATATTTATTATTTATTAGGAAATAAAAAATCCTATTTTAATAATATTAATACTGATGATGATGATTTTTATTATTATTATTACTATTATTAAGTAGGATATTTATTTATTTATTTATTTTTTTTAAAGTCTATTTTTACAATTTGACACATGCAAACCACTGCAGAAATGTTCTAACCAACAGGCCCATGTCATTTACAGTACAGATACTTAATACCTACTATAAAATAAAAGCATTAACGTATGCAATGTTTTTTTGTTTTCACAAGCTTTGGCGACGTAACATAAATTCCACTTTTAAATTATAAGTCACCTATAGCTTTTGTAATGAGCCACGGCTGTGTTCAAAATGACATCAATGTTTTCAAAGTGCACTGCGAAGGGAGCGCAATTGTAAACACGAAGATCGCTAAAACTGAACTTTAAAATACTTTGAAAGCAAATTAGACCTAAGAGAGATATAAACTGAGAGGGGCAAAATAGTGATATGTTATATAATTTATTGCACTTAGGTACATAAGTATTAAAAGTGTACTTTAGTTTTATTATGTATTGCAGAATGCATTTCTGTAGTTACTTATACTTCTGAAAAGTGCAATACAATATATTGTGGTAATACTTTAGCAATACAACTGAAGTACTGAAACCTTGTTTGGAAACCATTGTCCACCGAGCAGGAAAAGTAGTAGTTGTACTGCAGTTGTATTATAGAAGTACTTCAGTTGTATTGCAATAGTAGTATGGCAGTTGTACTTTAGTAGTATTTCAGTTGTATTGCAGTAGCCGTACTGCATTATAGTAGTAGTATCACTTCAGTACTATTGCAGTAGTTGTACTGCATTTGTACTGTAGTGTTACTTTTATTGTAGTACTTCAGTTGTATTGCAGTAATATGTAAAAAAAAAACTTAGTTAGCAAAAGTTAACTAAAACTACAGTATTTCTTTAAAAAAAAACTGCAGTAATTTTTTGTAAGGGTTTAATGATTTTTTTTTTATTAGGTCCACATTTAAATGTTAGAATGTTCTAAATGAATAGGGCATAGGGGGATAACTGGGACAATGAATTACAACAATTTAACAAACATGAGTGTGCCAAAATCCCTCCACAGCACTGTAACAGACATTGTCATTTTTTCATACCCACTGTATATAGGAATTACAGTTTTCTCTATTGGTTTGGCTCATTTCTTGAAACTGGAATTACATTCTTAAAACAACATGAACAAACTTCCAAACCACTTGGCAATTGTTCACTTCAGAATAGCCTACATTTAGCACAACTTCCAAGTGAATAGATCTAGTTGATCTAAACTGATTGTTGATTCTCAGTTCAATGGTTATTCGCTCCAAAATGTGTCAGCGTCATTTCATTGTATAAGTCATCACATGCACAATAGTCTGTTCAATTTTCAAAATTAGTCAAGAACATAATACCATGAATATCATTTATGAATCTGTGGAACATTTGATACATTTATTACAGCTGGCAGTCAGGTAAAACTAGAAATTGACTAACAAAGGAGAAATTTCACACATCTCAGTTGACCAATCAAGCACTGTAGGCTGTATATAATTTTCCTTGTTTTTTGTTTATGTGTTTATATTACAGTATATTATGCTGTACATTTTTTATTCTGATGTATGTTAATTACCTCTATATGTGTGATTCATAATAGTTACAATTTCATTGTAACAGTATGAGTGCAATACAGCATGATGTCAAACCTTGGAGGCTACTCTTAACCTAAAATCCCAACACTATCTCATGGCAATTCGTAACTTTTTGATTTAGTGGCTAATTTAAATGAATTTGTATGATTTGTTTTGATGACATTCGTACAATTTAGTATAATTTGCTTACCCCCCAATG
The DNA here is from genome assembly GCA_903798205.1 of Danio tinwini. Classification (NCBI taxonomy): domain Eukaryota; kingdom Metazoa; phylum Chordata; class Actinopteri; order Cypriniformes; family Danionidae; genus Danio; species Danio tinwini. The sequence goes on along the minus strand of CAIGQZ010001455.1, from coordinate 1,975,708 downwards.
ATGGTTGGGTTTAGGGGTGGGGTTGGGTTGGGTGCCACGCCTTCTTTTTAAAATTGTACATTTTCGTACGAATTAGCCACTGAACTGACAAAACGTAAAAGAGTTACATTTTCTTGTGAGATCAATTTATAAGCTTATGTAAAATGTGTCAAAACCTTATTTCTTATATTTTTTTTAATCTTATCAATTTATTTTATTTAGTTTTTTTACACAATTGCATTCTGTCAAAAGACAAAAAACAGTACAGTAACCATTTTCAAAATCTGGGCTAAGACTGAAAGGTGGACATGCTTATACAATGCAAAAGGGACAAAGCATTTTGGGGGCACTAATTGTATAAATGAGAAGGAAATTTAGTTTTGACACATGAATCAACAGTTTTGGGAAAGATATGAGCTTTTGCAAGTGATCTATAGTGTTGTGCTAAACTGTAAGACAATCTTGGATAATTGAGAATGTAATTCAAGTTTCAAGAAATGAGCCAAACCAATGGAGAAAAACTGTAATATGTCATCTAGTTATACCTTGAACATATAAAGCAAATTTTCTTAGCAACCATTTACCACATGCCACAGTTTACGTTTCACTTTATATAAACTAGACAATGCTTGGCATTAGTAATTGGTTTAGATCACTGCTACAACATTAGATTTGTTTTTTACTTATAGTTATATATTGCTTTTAATTTTCTTAATTAATTTGCCGGAACTATGGAAAACTAAAATACATTGTTCTATGTTTATATTTTTAATATTTATATGTGTATGTAATGTTACATAAACTTTATGAAGATATCTTTTATTCTGATACTGCATTTGCGTATACTGCTATTTGTTATCAAATTGATTAGCATTACTCTTGTACTATCTGGAAGTGTGAACTGACTGTCACTAATCCTGGGCCTTCATTTGTTTGGAAGGTGGCCAGAGTCAGTTTGATTAATCTCAAGCTGTAGCAGATTGGTAACAGAAACCCTGAATAACCTCTTTGTGTCCTACACCCCCCAGAACGCCCTGTAGGAATCTTACAACAGCAGCACTCGTGCTCGTTTACTCACAACCATTAGCTCTGTTAAAACCACATTAACATTTTTGCTCTTCGTAGTGAGTGAGAGATGAAAGAAAAAAGGTTTAAGGGCATTGATTCAGTGAAGAGACACACAAAAGGGCACATTAAGAATTCAAGAGCACTGAAAGCACAGTTCATGTGAGTGGCCTGGCAAACCTGGACGCCTGCTGAGACAATTACAGAGCAATTTGCACTCTGTTATAGCGAACAGCAACACTTCTTCTGGTTTGAAGCATATCTAAATTTGCTGATTTTGTCATAAGATGTAGAGTGTTAGGTGTTCCAATCAATAGGATTTTTATGCGCGTTCACAATTCCCTTCAACTGACAAAATATGTTTATTCAAAAGACCTTCTCCTTGGATACCCTCGGCAATCAAGAAAGTCTGCGCTCACTACTGTCTGATATCTACAAGGATTATTGACGCTTCTGCTTATCTACAGACAAGCAGAGAAAGCAGGCTGACCTAGTGAGTCTGATAAAGTGTGTGAGTTTATTCAGCCTGATCTCACGAGGAAACGTAAGTATTTTACGTTTTGTCAGTTTAGTGGCTAATTTGTACGAATTCGTACGAGTTCAGTCGTACGAAAATGTACGATTTTAAAAAGGAGGCATGGCACCTAACCCCACCCCTAACCCCAACCGTCATTGGGTGATGAGCAAATCGTACTAATTTGTACGAATTAGACTGTACGAATTCATACGAATTAGCCACTAAATCAAAAAGTTACAAATTGTCGTGAGATTGCGTTGGTTTATTAGGTGGATCTTTATTAATGACTGAAATGGAAAAGTATAGTGAAGCACAAATTTCTGACACATTGTCATGGAAAACATTACTGAAAAGAAAGTATGAGTGAGTTTATGTGTTTCAGTTCAGCCCACCAGTCAACTCCCACTATTTGTGCTGTTTTCAAATTGTTAATTCACTCAAATGTATAACTGTCCCAGCATACAGGGCCTATGCTGGCTTTTTGCAGGCACATTGTACACAAATGTATACATGTCTGCGGGCCTGCTATTTATTTTTTAAATATTTTTTTTCATTCATTCATTCATTACCTTTTCGACTTAGTCCCTTTATTAATCTGGGGTCGCCACAGCGGAATGCACCGCCAACTTATCCAGCATAGGTTTTACGCAGCGGATGCCCTTCCAGCTGCAATCCATCACTAGGCCCACACGGAATCTGTGCATGCACAATTCTGCAGATTTTCCACAGATTTTTAGCCCATCATTAATTCTGTTTATTTATCTGAGTAATCTAAATTTATTCAGTCTTTAAAATAATTTCAGTAATATTATTGACTAATATGAAAATGTTTATCTGATTTATGTACAATGCAGTTTGTAAAGTAATATTTTCTGTCTTTTAGTAGATATATTATGTGAGAGACTTGCTTTGTTTACCAAATAAAGTGAATCTAATTGGATTTGCATTTTAAATATAAAAAAAGTTAAAAAGGTACTATTTTTTATTTCACATATAAAGGTTTTAGTTATGATACTCCCTAAATAATACAGCAGAAATCCGCAGATTTTTACCAAAATTGTCTGCAGAAATGGCAAAAAAATGTCCGCAGATTCCATCTGACCCTACCCATCACTGAGAAACATCCATACACACCTATTAACACACATACACTATACGGACAATTTAGCTGACCCAATTCAACTGTAGTGCATGTTTTTGGACTGTGGGGAGGAGGAAACCCACACAAACACAGGGAAAACATGCAAACTCCACACAGAAACTCCAACTGACCCAGCCGGGGCTTGAACCAGTGACCTTCTTGCTGTGAAGCTATTGTGCTACCCACTGTGCCACCATGCTGCCCCCATTTTTTTATTGTATGTATTTCAAGCTGCTGTTCTATCTAAACTAGACTATTGCAATGCTCTCTTGGCAGGCCATCCAGCAAGTACTATCAAACTTCTGCAACTGACCAGAAAGAGTATTTAAAGAGCTGAAAAGAGTAAGTACACTGCTAAATTATCAAACTTAAACACAACTCAAAACCTAAATGTGATGAATTCAGATATTCATGTTTAAGGAATAACTAGAATGAATTTGAGGATCAGCTTGAGATTTTAATTAAAAAAATTAAATTCTTTTTTTTCTGAAAATGTCTTCTAAATTAAACAATTTTATGAATGATTTACAGACCTGTGTATGTTGTAGGTTCAGTTCCAATATATACTGCAGTATTGTTTACAGTTGTGCACAGCTCTACGCAAAGGGAGTTTATGTTAGTTGTAAATAAGGGTGTATTTATTCTTTTGCACAATGCTGTGAATAAATTTGAATTGTAAAGAGCAAATGCAGTAAAAATGTGAAACATACATATTCAGTGTCTTGTACTAGAGATACCTCACTAAATGCAGTGATGTCTAACTTTACTGTAGTTTTCAAATGGCTGTGCAAATAGTATATAGTGCTGTCTTGAGCATTTTCAGGACGTGTCACTAAAATCAGACTTTTTTGCATTGGAAAAAAATGTACAGAGTAAAGTGTCATAATAAAAAACATAACAAAGCCATTTGACTATGTTGTTCATAAACAATGGTGTCAGTACTTTTCATTTTGATGACACTGAAACTTTCATTGACATGAATACTTGCTTTTGAGGAATGAGCTATCCATTTTGAGCAAGTGACACGCTTTTGCAGGTTATCCACTAGGTTTTGCAGTTTGTACTAATTGTTTTGAGAAATGCATTAACTGTTGTGCAAATGTAAATAGTGTTGTGAGAAATGCACCAAAGCAACTGAGAAAAACTGTAATATTTAGGGACACAGTGGCTCAGTGGTTAGCACTTTCACCTCCCAGCAAGAAGGTTGCTGGTTCGAGTCCCGGCTGGACCAGTTGGCATTTCTGTGTGGAGTTTGTATGTTCTCTCTGGTATGATTTCCCCCAAAGACATGTGCAGTAAGTGAATGACTCAAGTAATGAAATGAGGACTATTAGTTTTATATGGAATGACTATCGAGCATTCACAAGTTTAGTTCATTTTGACTGACATGACATAGGCAAATGATAATGTTACAAAACAGCAAAGAGTTGTATAAAAGCAATTGATGCATGTCCAAGCATTTGCAATTTGTTGGAAGGAAAGAGAAACTGCTACTATGATGTGCACAGATGACGTATTGTTTTGAGAAATGGATTAATTGTTGTGTAAATGTAAATGTTGTGAGAAATGCACCAAAGCGACTGAGAAAAACTGTTACATAGAAGAATATAGTAAATTGAAACCAATAGAATCTGGATGCAGCCTTTATGATGCAAGCTGAGATTGCATTACTCAGTGATGCAATGTCAGACACAATGCACTCATTGGAGTTAGTGACGCCACTGTGACGGGTAGGGTTAGGGGTGGGGTTAGGTAATCACATTAAAAAGCATTGTGTGCAGCTCAGATTGCACTGCACCAGGTCTGCATCCAGACCCCTCTCATTGAAACAGTGCCAGTTCAGTTTTCACAAGTCCCAAACCATGTAAGCCAGTTGCGACAGCAGCGAGGAACAAATCTGTCTATCTATCTGTCTATGTATCTGTCTATCTATTTGTCTATGTATGTGTGCGTGTGTGTGCGTGTGTGTGTGTGTGTGTGTGTGTGTGTGTGTGTTTGCCTGCGTGTTTGCACAATCAGTGTCTGTCCAGCTCTCCTGGCATTGCCAAAAACAAGTTGTCATTATCCAGCTTATTCAGAGTATTCACAGTAAATGCGCACAGTAAGCAGTGAGCGACAGTGAAAGTCTTTTACTGTTCAAGAATAACACACTGCCTTTCACAATTCACACAGAAATTACACCGAGCTTTTACATAAGCTTATAGATGCCCAGTCAGTTGTGCATAACTCCCATCTCTTCTAATGCTGGACCAACAACGAAGATTGTGCCATGAAATCAGAGACACGATCATCTGTCATACATACATTTCAGCATAATAACAATAATATTTAACTGCCCAGTGCAGAGTTTGAGCAATAAGAATCAAGCATTCAAATAAGGAAAAAAATGAAGAAAGACAGGCAGAGAGAAAGAGAGTATGGCCAACCACATCCCCATGGGAGCCAACCTTGTTTTCTTTCAGCAGCTGGGGAATTCATATCAATATGTGAGCTGGATTGTTATGACAGAATATGGTAATTAAATACAACTGGTGTGTAAAGGAAGGGAGCCATCTACTGCGTCCACCGTGTGTCTCTTCCAGCACCACTGTCACATTTAATTAATTACACTCAATCAAGGTGATAGAAATCATTACAGCAAAAGGAAAATCGACACAAAAGGATGACAGGCTTTTAATACAGAGCAAAATTATATCCAACTAATCGCTTTATTTAGGCTTATACTTGAAACATTATACCAGATAACAAGCTAAAAATCATGTTCTAATTCTTTCCTATAGTTAAATCAGAAGAGTAACAGTGTTGTATGGATAGTTTTCTTTAGTAACAAATCAGATCAGCTGATTATAGTTTTTTATGATTGCTTACACACTAAAATTAAACATTTCTCACAATTAGCAAAACCATACACTTAAGGAGCAAAATGCAAGGCTAGATCTGCACAACTGTAAGCACATTGTCAGTTTCTCACAATTTTTTTTTGACAGAAATTTTTTATAATGAAATTTCCTTGCAATTTCAAAGCAAAGGCTTTCAAATGAACACACACAAGCCAATTGGTTAAACACAGCCATCAGGTGTGCAGGCGCACTGATGCAAAACTGCAGACACACCAATCAGCTGAAACTACAATAAAAATCAATAGGTATAAACTTCAATAAATATGTTTACAGTAGTATAGCTATAAATATTAGTATTCAATAAATATGTTTACAGTAGTATAGCTATACGCATTAGTCTTCTATAAATATGTTTACAGTAGTACAGCTATAAATATTACTCTCTATAAATATGTTTACAGTAGTATAGCTATAAATATTAGTCTTCAATAAATATGTTTACAGTAGTCTTCTATAAATATGTTTACAGTAGTCTTTAATAAATATGTTTACAGTAGTATAGCTAAAAATATTAGCCTTCAATAAATATGTTTACATTAGTATAGCTATAAAT
>CAIGQZ010001455.1:1937579-1958875 GCA_903798205.1 Danio tinwini | reverse complement strand
ATGTATATTGTAAACAGCAAAGGGCCTAAAACTGATCCTTGAGGGACGGTATATTGGTGCAAATCTGATAATTTCAGGTGAACGCAGCTTATATAGCAAGAGGTAGTGGTCTGTAATATCATCACTTTGTGGTATAATATCTACATCAAAGACCTCAATTCCGTAAGACATTATTAGATCTAATGTATGCTTTAAGCGATGGGTTGGACCAACCGCATTTTGTTTTATCCCAAGTAGTAGTCTTTACAGTAGTCTTCAATAAATATGTTTACAGTATTATAGCTATAAATATTAGTCTTCAATAAATATGGAAGGCAATGTCCTAGTAAGATGAAGAGGAAGCACGAAAGGGAGGAAGATTACAGCTTTTCCCAATTGTTTACACACAATTACTTGTACTTCAGATACAATGACTACAACATGTAACTGATGCACCAACCCCCTGAACCAATTCTGCTAAACTACAAGAACAATTCCTGCTTTATACTCAAATTGCAGATTTAAAACACACTTTTTTCAAAACATTACACACAATTCTCTACATTTGGCACAATTGTCATGCAGAAAATCTCTTGTTTTCATAGGGACTGTCATTCACAATTGTAAAGCCAGATGTCCTACTTTGCACACTAACTCATCGCATAGGTAAACACCCGTCACACATAATCGCAATTTAGAAATGGTACTGTGTATTTGTGTGTTTTGTATAAAAACAATATTCTGAAATATTTTACAATGCACTTCTGTAGGTCTATGTACTCTCTGTAGTAACTGTAACACTAAATTAGTTCAGGGGGAATTTATTCAGGGGGTTGGTGCATCAGTTACATGTTGTAGTCATTGTGTCTAAAGTACAAGTAATTGTTTGTAAACAATAGGGAAAAACTGTAATTAGAAAAGTTTGTTTAGTCACAGCATCTTTATTTCAAGAATCAAAGACATTTGTACAATATTATAGAAGAATAGAAAAAGTGTCACAACAGTTTGTGGCATTTTGCTTAAAATTAAATGTGTAAAGTGGTTAATTTATGGGCTGTGAAATCGGCTGTCCATCTTGTGTCCTTTCTCAAATCTAATGCGGCTAGTGGAAAGCTTTTCCATTTATGCTGGGCTGGAGGCAGCTGAATGCGAATACACAAACAGGTGAAGAGCAGAACACACACACACACACACACACAAACCATTAATGTGAGCAGGGAGGCACAAATACATGTTGACACTTGCGTGACCACTCCCAAACCCAGTCAAGATTAGTCATGGAGATCAACCCTTCCACCTGCCTTTTAAAAACTCACAAAAAATTAATTTTTAAAATAGATGTGTTACATTTTTTCTTGATTGCTAAAACACTCACGCTTTAACACATGAATTATATTTGGTGAACTGTTTCTGCAAAATTCCACACACAAATCCCTACATTTTTCAGCACTTAAACCATGTGGTCATTTAGAAAGAACTAACATTCAATAATGTTAACTCAAATCAGCACAGCTTGAGCTCAGTTAGCACACAATTAACCAAGTGGAAACATTATAAGTCAAAATTTATCACACACCAATCAGAAACGTTGATATTTAGATAAAAGGGCCAAAGAGTGGTGGAGGAAGAGGAGGAGGAGGAGAAGAAGAAGAAGGAGAAGGAGAAGGAGAAAAATTCTATTTCGAGGAATAAATGTCATCAACATCTCCACAATTGATTGCATTCTCCAAAAGAACCAATTCTGAATGTAACAGGCATACCTCCTTGACTGAGTGAAAAACCAACAAGTGGAATATGTTAAAGTTTGAGTTTTACGAAGTGTTGTGTTCCATCACAGCTTAGCAGTTGATGCTGCTGTGTCATCCCAGTCTGGGTTTGTGCCCTCTTGGAACAGTGAATCAGGGTAGTGGTTTAGGTCTAATCTCAATTCTACCCCCTAGCTCTTGAGAAAGAAAATTTCCCATAACACACTATCTACAATGGCTAAATGGATTCACATGGAGGTCAGGAGATCATTGGTGCCACCAGGAAGAAGGGGGGTGTGTAGTAGTTAAGACGATTCTAAGGGCCTATGCCCCCCTAAGTTACCATAGGGAGTCCATTAAACCCCATACCCCCCCCCCCCCCCTACCTGCTCTTCACTGTCCGCGACACATCACCACCTTGCTCTTCACTTTTATCTGCGACACCACTCACCACTGGGAATTAACTTTTTACAGTCTCTGGTATAATGTAAATGTTGCTTTCGTGCTGTAAATACACAGTACAGTTATGAACTTATTGCTACATTATATTGTTATGATAACATGATATAATTGCTTTCTGTGATTTCCTAAAGATAAATACCAAAAAAAAAAAGTAACTGCAATAACTACAGCAGTCGATCTTATATGAAGTAAGAGATCATGAAGACATATGATGACGTGTACAGGTGTTGTAGTGCTGTCGCATTTCTTAGGGGTAAACTTTGAAGCCCTTCCTCTTCACACCCTGTTTCAATGGCCAAGGGGAAGGGGTAGGGGTAAAAAAAGAATAGGAATTGTGCCTTACTCTGCTTTGTTAATATGATTTGTGGGGAACCTTTGAGATTGAAGGATGACCTGTTCCTCATGAAATTATTTATGTGAATGAGGCAGGTTCTAACCTGACCAAAAGGAGGAGAAGCGAAGGAACAGAATTAGCCATTGGGCTATTGTAAATGTCTCTGGTCAGCGTGGAGGGGATGGCACTATGTGTGCAGCCATCAGCCAATGAGGGCTACTCCACTGTCATGCCTTTCGAAGACCCTATAACAAAATTCTCCTTCTTGTTTTCCTTAATAGTCTAAGAGCACATATGTTCCAGCTGGACAACAGAGAACCAGCACAGTCAGAACAGCCTCACTGTTGTTTGGGATTACGGAAGCCTGCCTAAACATATCAGTATAGATGCATGCCAGAGATGGATCAGGCATGCAAGAGGATTTTAGCCTCATCGCATAGCTAGGGCTAAAATAGCCTGTGATGTGTATGAGATTCTCTGGCCTGACCCAGAGCAAAAACAGGATGCTGAGGTGGAATAAGTTGTGTGTGTGTGTGTGTGTGTGTGTGTGTGTGTGTGTGTGTGTGTGTTGTACTGTAATATACATAAATAAAAATGTGCTAGCGTATACATTGGTTGCATCTTTTGTGAAAGGTTTTTTGAGGGAAACAACCACAAGCAATATAACTTGCCAGTTTTGGAAATATTGTTTTTAATTTATTGCACCAGTGTGTAAAGCTATGTTGGTAGTGTGTGTGTTTTGAGGTCTTGTGTGTGATCTGGGGAAGTAAATGTTTTTGAGTGTAGAGCTTTATTTTGACTTGAAAATAGGATATTTGGAAAATCAGATGCATTTGTGCTTATTGTTTTTAGAATATGAGGTATAGTTTCAAGAAATGTATTTAAGCAAGAAAAACTGTAATAAAACATTCATTCATTTTCGGCTTAGTCCCTATTAATCTGGGGTCGCCACATCAGAATGAACCACCAACTTATCCAGCATATGTTTTACGCAGCGGATGCCCTTCCAGCTGTAACCCATCACATACACTCTCCAATCCATATACTCTCATTCACACATATACACTGCAGACAATTTAGCTTATCCAATTCACCTATACCATATGTTTTTGGACTGTGGGGAAACCCACGCAATCATGGGGAGAACATGCAAACTCCACACAGAAATGGCAACTGACCCAGCCGAGGCTTGAACCAGCGATCTTCTTGCTGTGAGCCGATTGTGCTATCCACTGCGCCACCGTGATGCCTGATAAAATATTTAATAAAATAAAATTGTATTAAAAAAGCTTATGATATAGAGAGTGAATAACCAAGAATACTTTTAACTTTTTTCTAAACAACTTTTAAATGTAAAAGTTAAAAATGTCATTTTACGCATTTAGAACAATAAAACACAAGTTATGCCTATCATACAGTAAGTCCTTTGTTAACTGGATGTTATAAATACTAGGCATACCAAGTATACAAATTTAGATAAAATTATTTTTGGAAAATATGCAAACAAATTAATTTATAAGTGGACTAGCAGGAAGTCTGTTCCATAAAAGTTGGAGCAATTTAAGGAATAGGCTCATTTTTGTCACCTGAAATTCTCCAACTTGTACTCTACAGTATGTTCTGGCAAATATACATTGATTAAAATGATTTAACCAAATTTACACACTAATGTAGGCTACACCAAATCTAATTAAAAATGTTAATATATTTATTCGTTCAAACTACAAATTATGGTTTGTTGAATGTGTATTTCGACTGAAAAAGTTCATATTGATTTATATTATTATAAAATGTATTACATAACAGCAATGCTTTATATATTAGTTAACAAAGGGGACATTTGCTCTCACCTTGAAATTATACATTTTATTCTGCCACTAGAAGAAACCGGAAGAGACAGAAATGTAATGTCGGAACTTTTAATCGCGCGTTCTTGTTTCCATCCGAGTCAAATAAACGCGGAACCGGTTTTCTGTGCGTTACACGCGCGTATGCAGGCTAATCTAAACATTGTTTGAATAAACAACGTATCTCAGATTAATAAAATACAATGGAAACGATTTTAGAGCAACAACGTCGATACCATGAGGAAAAGGAGAGGCTTATGGACGCTAAAACGAAGGAGATGCTGACGAAAAAAACTACGGTAACTTGAGTTGTATCGATGCTAACGCTTTAACAGCATAACAGCATTATTATATATAAACATAGTATATTAAACTCAATACGAACTTTGTTAAAAGATAGAAATGGAAAGACATTTTTTTATAATCGACGATTTTATTCACGTTGCATTGTTGGTTTCATAATCCGCTCCAGCCTGTCTTTTTCTAAGGTTGCTACAGTGTGTGCATTAAACCATATTTGCTAGTTTGTTTCTTACTATAACAACCTTATTGCTTTTTTAATTTAATTTTTCAAATTATTGGGATGTTTTGTTTATTTGACGATTGACATATTTTATTTTGACAGTTTACCTTCAAGCGTGACGTTTAAAGTTTACATCAAGTAATTTGACCAATGTACTTTTTCACGGCACGAGTTTCACAATTAAATACAGTATTTCCATTAATATCTAGGTACTATCGCTGTAATTATTTAACATCACAGTATTAAAAATAAGAAACATTCACTTTTTCTAACATAGATTGCCTTAAAATGTTTTATTCGCATTGAAATTATAACACTGCTGTATATTTTCTTTGTGCATTTTGCTTATTCAAACGTTGGTTGTAATCACTGCTGTTTGTCTATTTTAACTTTACTTTTTTAACAGCTGAGAGACCAGATCAACTCAGATCACAGAGTGAGAGCTATGCTGGATGTAAGTTTCCTTTGTTCTGTGTCATTTGTTCATTAATATATTTGATTTCCTATAAAGCACTACTTGTATAATTAGCAGAATATTTATTTTGTCAATTAAAACGGTTAGCCTACACTATTTTAAGGTGGCCCATTGTAGTGTAACTATTTATTTAACTATTGAATACTGAGAAATTCCAGCGTTATGAATGTGACATTTACAGTAAAAACTTAAAACATAAATTCCCAGAGAAAGTATATTAAAATTATATTGAAACATCTGTTTATATTTTCCCATAACTCTGGTTAGTAGTTTTGGATCAGACAAATATCAATATGTAAACATATTTTACATTTTAAATAGGGAAATTAAACATGTTTATTTTTCTTAAAAAAAAATCTTCCTTAAAAAAAATCTGCGAGTTTACAGTATACAACATACTTTGTAGAAATTCTGTGAATTAAACTGTACAAACCCCCCCCCCCCACCCCCTTTAAAAAAACAATGCTAATCAAAAGGATAAGACTTGGCTCTCTATAGAACAAACATGATTGATTTTATTTTTATTAGACATTTTTGCATTATTGAGGGAAAATTTTGGCTATGGATGTGACGGATGTGAAAATTGCTACTTGTGTGACGTTGGTAAATCAAAAATAATTGTTTGAAAAGATTGACAGAGACATTTTTGCACTGTAAAAATACAAGCTTACACAAAAAAACTTAGAAAGAATTTTGTTATTTTGGTGAAAACTATATATTTTTTCATGGCAAGGTAGACATTTGCATAAAATTGCTCTACTATTATTAATAAAATACCAGTGGTTAAATTTAAATTGCTTTTTAGGGTTAGTTGCATGTTATTATGCATGATTAATTGTAATTACTATAGTATGTAAATGGAACATATAACAAGGACACTTTGAAATTTGCATTTCTTTATTAGTGCAACTTGAAGTGTTTTTAGTTTTTGCCATTAATATAGTCTTAGATTGCCTGACAAGGCAAAAAAACAAACAAACAACCTACGATTAACTATAAACAATTCTCTAAAATGCAATAATTCTAATATTTTGTAAAGAAAGCTTGGTGTCACATTTGTGTAATTTTAATACATGCAGAGATACATGGAAGTCAGTGCAAACCTCAGAGACTTGTATGAAGACAAAGATGGGTAAGGCATTCTTGGTGATATTTAAGTCTTTATTAAAATATATCAGCATTATTTATTGATTGATTGTGTCTGATGATCAGTATGAGGAAGGATGAGCTAAATGCAATATCAGGACCAAACGAGTTTGCGGAATTCTACAATCGACTTAAGCTGATCAAGGAATTTCACAGAAAGCATCCTAATGAGGTAGACAATGGGGATCTGTCTTTTACTGTCATTTCTGTTTTGCCGTTCAAAATACACAGCCTTTGTTGTTTGTGTCAATTCCAGATCTGTGTGCCCATGTCAGTGGAGTTTGAGGAGCTCATGAAAGCCAAGGACAACCCTAGTGAGGAGGCACAAAGTAAGTGAGAATAAAGGAGTCCGTTCTGAGGAACACTTTTATGATCAACAGTTCAAATATAGAGGGCATGTCAGAATCCCTTATGTTTATACTGTTAAAGCAATTAACAAAACTGTTGGTGTTGATGCTAAAATTGTTAACGTTTTCATTCTTGATTTGGATGAGACTTGTATGTTCTTTATGATCTCAGACTTGGTGGAGTTCACTGATGAAGAGGGTTATGGGCGATACCTGGATCTCCATGACTGCTACCTAAAATATATTAATCTAAAAGGAGTAGAGGTACTGCCTGACATCTCTGAATTGATTGTTCCACTCCAAAGACGTCCGTTCATGCTTCTGTATCTGGCTCTTTTCTAGAAACTGGAGTATGTTACCTATCTGTCAACATTCGATCAGCTCTTTGACATCTCTAAAGACAGAAAGAATGCTGAATATAAAAAGTAGGTGAAAGTATTTTTTTTTAAATCACACAAGTCTGAATTAAGCTTTTAAATAATTTAGAAGTTGCAATATGACTCAGTGTCTTTAAGTAATCACAAATGTTCTAAAATGTACATATTAGACTTTCCAGAATAACAAAAAAACTAAATATGTGTATTTGTTCTTTTGTTTATAACTATGCGTATAATTTGTATATCATATTCTATGCTGTTACTTTAAAATCACTCCAATCATTTAAATAATTAATACTTTCGAGCTATTGAATTTGTGGGCAAATTTGTGAATGCGATCAATATATTTTTGGGTTTATAACATCTGCACTGTAATTGGCTGGATTTGTTCCCTCATGATTACCGCAAGATAAGACTGCAATAATATTAGACAATTTGGAAAATATTGCAGTGCTTGTGCCTCCTTAAAACTCACTGACTTGCTCATAACTGGTTAGGTTTTGATTATTGTGGATCAGATCTGTGCTTGTTGGTGTTTTAAGTTAGCATGTAGCTAAACATTGATCTCATGGCTCTTTTTTTTTTTTGCAGGTATCTGGAGATGTTGTTGGAGTACCTACAGGAATACACAGATCGTGTCAAGCCTTTGCTGGATCAGAATGAGCTCTATGGAAAGATTTTGGCCGAGTTTGAGAAGAAGTGGGAGACTGGAATGTTTCCAGGCTGGCCGGTGGGTTTGTATGCATATATGGTTACATCTGCATTAGTAATGTAATCAGGTTTTCCGAACATAAGTGATTTTAGTAAAAGGGCAGATAGATTTGATGTACTGACACATCAACACTGGAGCACCATGTGTCATCTGTACTTGTTATTAACCACTAAAAAAGAGGAATATCATTCCCCAACTACAGATCTGTGAAGCATGTTTTAATTAGTTTATTTATTTATTTTTACTCTTGACATGTTTGTAAAAACTTGTCTGCAAACAATGCAATCTATAAAGACAAATCATCTAATAATTGTTGATATGTTAAAGCAGGTGAGTTACAGAGATTTAACAACAACATTGTGTTCTACTGGATCCCAGGACATACTGAGTTCCTACTGAGTTCCATTTCTACAAACAAGCAGACATGGTTGCAAAATGCTTTTTTTGCAAAAAGAATCAGGGAATGCCAAACCCCACCCCCGTAAAGTTTATATTAGTTTATGTTAAAAATGGCAATTTTGTACACAGTCAAGACGACAAATTTTTGGAATGAGTCTTGTGGATGGCATAAAATGTATATACAATTTTATATACAAGCTGTTGAATATACAAGACTAGACTGATGGACGCTTGCTGTGAATGGTAAAACACCAAAGCACTGCAGCTGACACTAGTCTAACATTAATTAAAAAATTTTACCACTGCTGTATAGCAGAATTTACTGTCACATGAGGCATCGTACCATACTGCTTCATCTTAGCTCTAGGGTTGATCACCAATGTACAGCTTATTAAAGATGTTAAAATTATTTGTTCTGATGTATTTTAATTTTGTCTGAACCCAAATGTTGTTTTATGAATGTTTATTGCAGAAAGAGACAAGTAGCGCACTGACTCATGCTGGAGCCCATTTGGATCTTTCTGCATTCTCTTCCTGGGAGGTCAGTTTCTCTGGTGTTGTCTATTAAATTTGTAACATTGTTTTATTTACTGATTGTTTGTTAAAATGTCTATGTTAATGCTTTGTTGCAAGATTAGTAATGTGTTTTATTTTTATAGGAGCTGGCATCTCTGGGTCTGGACAGGTTGAAGTCTGCTCTCATGGCTTTAGGCCTTAAATGTGGAGGGTGAGCAGGAATACATTGTCCACACTCTGTTTAGTTTCACATTTAAATAAATGACAAAAAATGTTCCTGATTCCTCAGTCTGCATGTTATATGTGGTGCTACGTATGAGATTTCTGTGTTTTCGTTGTAGTACACTAGAAGAGAGGGCACAGCGTCTGTTCAGCACCAAAGGCAAATCTCTGGAGTCTCTAGATCCCTCTCTGTTTGCCAAAAACCCAAAAGCCAAGGGACCGAAGAAGTAAGTCTATCCGTGTTTAGGAAAATAAATAATACTCTGTAATGTGCTTAAATAGTGTAGAAACAAGTAGCCTATTTATAAAATGTAAATTTGTTTTTCTTAGCGGCAGCCCTGTTTGGAAGTATTTTTTTCTATCTGTTAAATGTAACTTCAATATTTTATTTTGTGTCTGCAGAGACTCCGAACGCAATAAGGAATCTGCTTTTCTTGAAGCTCAGATTTATGAATATGTGGAGATCTTGGGGGTGAGAAGTCTGCTTTTGCTTTTAGTAGATTTTGTGGAGAAACTTTGCTATATTAGAAATGATTACTTGTTTTTGTTTGTTTTATTTCAATGTTTTTAATTTTCTTCTGTTGTAATTCCTGATTCTGGTGCAGTGACATCTGCTACAGACTATAGATTAAATCACTGTAGTGCAAATACTTAAAGCTGTTTTGTTGTGTGCCTTGTAGGAGCAAAGGCAGCTGACCCATGAGAACGTACAGAGGAAGCAGGCAAGAACAGGTGAGGAACGTGATGAGGAAGATGAAGAGCAGCCCAGTGAGAGCGAGAGTGAAGATGAAGATAATGAGATCATATACAACCCCAAAAACTTGCCACTTGGATGGGATGGAAAGGTACAAATGATTTTATTACAGCATAATATCAAATGCAGATGATGTATTGAGATGATCTAAGGTGGCCTAAATGTATCTAATTCAACACATAAAGGACTATGATAATCATTAGGATTAGACCTTGATAAATGTTTTCGTTATGTAAAAAATTGCTCAGTATCACAGATATTAAATGTAATGAATGGCCTGCCATGTGTCAATAACCTTGCCTTTTGTCTGTTGTCTTTAGCCGATTCCATACTGGCTCTACAAGTTGCATGGTCTGAACATTAATTACAACTGTGAGATCTGTGGGAATTACACATACAGAGGACCTAAAGCCTTTCAGAGACACTTTGCAGTAAGTTTTCAAGAAAAATGCTCTATGATGGTGGATGTATTTATACTAGTTTCTCAATTTGCACTACTTTTTAGTAACGTTGGTGATTTTACTGACTTTATTATCTTCAATGCAGGGATAAAGTAATAATAAGCATTAGTCAATGCTACCTAAAATGCCTTGTAAAAGGGGTATGCAATATGACCATTTTTGATTGTGTATGATTAAAATGTCTGCTTTTGAAGATATATATTTGTATCATACTGCAGTGCTCATTTTACTTGTTGCAATACTGGGCACCTCTGTCTCAATACAGATTTTGTACAAAATAAATTCACATCAATTATTAATTCAGTGGTACAGTTACACTCACAGCACTTATTCATATTGTCAAAAGAACGTTAGTTTAGCCATGCTGGTCAAATATAAACAGCTAATGTGCCACTTGCCACTGCGAAGCCACAAACAGCACATCATTACAGGTCTAGATTATCTTTAAACCAAAGCCAGCAAAGATTTACATAAACATATTTGGTTTTTATGTTAAAAGTGAAAGGAAACAAGAGAAAACCGATGCCGATGTGTTAAAGGGACAGCAGACTTATAGACTCAATATGCTGTAGTTTTTCATTAAAGAGATGGCTCACCCAAAAATGAAAATTGTCATCGTTTACTCACCCTTGACAAACTATTTTTTTTTCAGTTGAACAAAAAAGACATTTTGAAAAATGTTAAAAACCTGTAAACATTGACTTTGTTTTGTTTTTTTGTGCAATGTGGATGTCAGTGGTTACAAGTTTCCAACATTTTTCAAAATACTACACACCCACATTCTTCAGTATGTCTTTGTGCTCATAACCAAACAGTTGTTGGCTGCTGATTGCTAGAAAAAAGTATTATAGAAGTTAGTGGAGACCAGCAACTGTTACACACATTTCTGGTTTAAAACTACTTGAGAGTACGTAAATGATGATAGACTGATAAAGCTTTAGGGCCATTTGGACCATTTCAATAAAACAACAAATCATTGTTTGTTTATACAATTTCTTAAATGCAACTGCTAAGTACACCCACTGTAAAATAGTAATGCCAACGTCAGAAAGAATCAGGATAAAATTGTGAATCGTAATTTTTCTGATATTTTTGCCATATCTTGTACCTTGTGTTATGTTGCGCTAGGTCTGTCACGATATTTGTTTTTTCTGATTAAACAATATTATTGTGATTTTAAGACTATTTTGACACTATAATAGCATCAAAATGCAAGTGCACTTTTCCAAAGAATACATAATATTTTAATTTTAAGAATATTTCATTTACAGCCTTTTTAACAATTTACTAATTAGGCCTTGGAATCAGAATGTGAAAAGTCATATCCTAAACGAATAATTAATAATACATGTTAACAAAAAAGTGCAAGGTTAAAAGAGCAAAAAAAAAAAAGAAAAAGTAACAGATCTATTTTCGGTCATCACACACCACATGAAAATATACTATAGTAATTTATAGTAAACACTAATTCTTAAACCATACTGACACTAGCTTTGAATGTTTCCATCAAAAAATGCAAATTAACTTTATGCGCAAAACTGGATTATCACATAAAAGATGTGCGAATAAAGCAGCGTTTCCATCTAACGAGTCAAAGAGAAAAAATATGTTTTACAATGACCAAAATAACATTTCAGATGTACTCAGCTTGCTAGTTTGTCCATTCACACTTTTTTTTTTTATCACCATATGATCTCTTATAACAACATCACATGACCTTTTTTAATGATCATGCTAGAATTTCTTCGGTAAAAGTAAAACGTTGCTACTTAAACCTCCAATAGAGATAAAAAGGCTGCACAATCAGCTAAAATGTGGCTAGAACAAGCAAGTGGAACAGCCCAATACTTGTTTACCAGTATTGAACTGAATTAACTATCTCCTGATAAAGCTAAACAGGAGCAGAAGCAGGAGACGAAGTGATGATAAAGAAAGAGCAGAGTTTATTCAATAATATTAGTTGTGTATGATTCAATGCTCAGACTTTGTCTGACCATGATAAAATTACTGGTAAATTACAGCTTCATAACACTGTCCAGTGACAATACAGACCTTAATATGGAGACATTCTTTTATCTCCTACTCTTGAAAACAAGTGCTGCTTGAAGTCACACAGTCATAAGATTATAACAGCATGGAAAAATGAAATGAAAATAATTATAGGAAAATGGTAACAATAAAATCAAACATAATAAAAATAAACATAATAAAATAAAAATCAAATCATTAACTAATAATCAATATATATAATATATAGCGTTTAATATATTAAGGACTAATTATCATATAATTAAATAAAATAATAAATGAAGAATAAATGAATATAAACAAATGAAAATAAAATGCAACACAAATGAATTGTTGTTTTCTTGAAACAACACACGCATAAGTTTGCTACAAAGATTCTCAAATCCTTAGTTAGATTTTTTAACATGCTGTGCAATATGTCGATACATTGATTATTGTGACAGGTCCATGATGTGCGAAGGTATAAACAATCATAGACCGGTATTTTCAGGTTTTACAATATATGGAGGATCTGTGCTATTAGTCTCATTTTCTAAATGTTTTACAAAACTGCATAACAGGAAACCGAGAATACAGAAGGTCTATGTGTCAGTTAATGTCTCGTTTCTCTGTTTCAGGAGTGGCGGCATGCTCATGGCATGCGCTGTTTGGGCATTCCTAATACAGCCCACTTTGCCAATGTCACCCAAATTGAGGATGCAGTATCCTGTGAGTATACTAGTTCAAAATATTTGTGTTTATGTGTATGAATGTGCTCTATGTATTAATGTTATTAATTTAATACATCAATGTTCCGTTCAAATCATATGACTCAACTGTTCTCTTAGAAAATTTATGTCTATAAGTATCTGTTTTCAATAGTCAATATTTAATGTTTTCAATAGTTTAAATATCATGAAAAAAAAGCAAGCAATGCACCAATCATGTTTTTTCCATGGCCGATTTAGATTTTTTTTTACTAGCAAATTGGCCAGTTCTATACTGATATTACATACACAAAATGTATTTATTTTTTTCCTAGAAACCAAAAAAAAAGTTATGTGCGCAAAATGCTTATTTGCTTTATCACAGGCTGAATATGCAGTGATTTCATATTCGAGGCAACAACTGCACTTTAATCATGATCCACACAAAGCAGCAACATGCATTGTATTGGGTAGTTAGTGAATCAACAGATAATAAAATGTCATTTGTTACCCCTAAGAGAGCAGATTCTATACAAATATTTTCTAAAACCAGATACATCAATGTTAGAATTTTTCTTTTTCAAAAGAATAAATAAATATTCTGGAAAAAATCAAGCAGAAAAACTTATTTGTTATTGCTAAGTAGGGGTGTAACGGATCACAAATTTGCAGTTCGGATCACACTACAATATTTTAGTCATGGATCAGACCATTTTTTGGATCAGCAAAAAAGGGAGGAGACAAATGTCATTTGCTTTCCATTTATACAAAAATTTTACTGCAAAAAACATTGCTTTTAACAAACAGAATTTAGAACCTGTAATTTTAATAAAAATAAAAACCAAGAAAGAACCAGCTGAAAAAAGACAAATTTTCAATACAAAATATGATCTTGGCTACTTTTGCTGATAATGCTAAATATAGAAATCTAGCATCTTGTACAACAGATCATTTATCTTCAATTAATGATTCAGCAATTCACACAAAACTTCATGTTTTGTTATACTGTAGGTGTATTATTTTTGAAAATCTATTCAGTGACATCATTTTGACGGTTGTTTGTCTGTTGGTTACACAATGTAATTGCTTTCACCAGCGTAAAAAATTCACCAGCGTCATGTTTCATTAAACAGTTTAATCTTTACCATAAACATCAGTGTTTATATCTGAACTATAAACTGTTCTCCCAGTACTTCTGTGTTATTTAATTGTTAGTACCGAACTGAAAAAGTGTAAAAACTGAATCTCTCTCACTGCAGATTTGAATGCAGCGCTTTGAAGGATTAATAAACATATGCAAATCATTATCGTTTATCGTTCATGTTGCATGGGTTTGAACTGAGATCACGATCTTTTAATTGAGTGTGCAGCTTTACGTTGAATACATTACTGCAGGCTAAACAAGCAGTGACAGAAAACACCCTTAAATTAATAGACAAAGAAAGCATTTAAGTAGGTCCCACCACAACTTTTCTGTCATCATTATATCTTACAGGAAAGTCAAAATGCTTTCATATGCGTGATTTGAATGACGCGGGCGATCTCTCTGCTATTGTTATAATGTTGAATTAATAAGTTCAAAAAAGTTATTAATCCATGGGTCACATCCGTTCTAAACCATGGGTTGTGATCTGTTACACCCCCTATTGCTAAGATACAAAGACCTCATAAACCTAAATTAGTGGAATTAAATAAATAGAATTTTAAAGGCGTAAAAAGATAAAGTATAAAGCAGAAAAGAAAATGGATCATGGAATATGGGTGCAGTGCGCTGTCTTACGCATTTATTATGCTTGTAAAGTACTTTTAAAACTCATTCGCAAATAGAAACATTGTAGTTTCAAAGACAAATCACCCAACAAGAAGTCGAAAAAAATGTGAATAATAACATTGGTGTCAGTTATTAATGGATTGTCATTACCATTTCATGATTGCTTATTATTTGTAGATGTAACATAAGAGACCCATTATTAAGAGACTATAATTGTTGTGTCTGTTTTATTTGTTTGTTTTTCTGCAATAGTGTGGTCAAAACTGAAGTCACAGAAAGCACTGGAGCGATGGCAGCCTGACACAGAGGTGAGTGATTTTAAAAACACCTTTTGTTTTGTAAAGGTCTCTTGCAAAGCTCTGCTCTGGCTGAAACAAATTTTGTGCTTTTATTGATGATTTGATGTTAGTTAAAGGTTGAAATATTACTGTTTGTTGTTTCTATTCCTTGCAGGAGGAGTATGAAGATTCCAGCGGAAATGTTGTCAACAAGAAGACTTATGAGGATTTGAAACGACAGGGACTCCTGTAGATTCCTTAACAACATACAAATGAAATTTGCGCAATGTAAATACTGAAGCACAAATGTTTCTTTAAGGCGTAGTGAATAGAGCGGTGCAGAAATATCAAAACCTTGAGGAATAATTAGCTGTGTGTTCGTACAGGTTTCTAGAATGGAGTTTATCATATAATGTCTGCGGAAAGCCAAATGTGATGATTCTTTAGTGTTGTGCTCTGCAGTGTGAATTAGACACACCCATATCAAAAAGATGAATCTTAACGCTGTTCTGTATCTTTTATAAAAGAATATAAGTTTCTTATTAGTAATTTGAAAGTTTGGCCATGGGTTTGAGTAGTGTGCATTGTAGAACAAAATGTTAAAATATCATTGAATTGTTAACCTCAGGCCATTTCATTGACTATGGTGATCTTGTAAGAACTCATTTAATTATTAATTTGGGTTCTGATGTCATTTCTGCATCACTCTAACATTCAAAGATTTGTTCCTTTAGTTTTTGTGAAATGTGATTTATATTTTTAATCTGTTTGTACATTATTATTGTTAGGTTATGTCACATTTTTCATTTGGGATCTCATACATTAGACAGATACTTTTGTTATTCAATAAATTTTAGTAAATGAAAACTGTATTCATGAAACATGTTTTAATTTTTTTTTATTTAATACAGTCAAGAGGTTTTCTTAAACCTGCAGCACAGTTGTATCACATAATGAAGTGGTTTGACTTAATTCAGTAAACATGTCACTGTACTCATGTACATGTAGTCATGCCTCTTAAATTTCCCCCCCACCTTGTTGCAGCCTTATTTTATTTTTCCCACCCCACATTAATCTACAAAATCGTATCTCATAATGATGCCACACAAATTAGGTTAGTGGTAACTTCAGCATGTAATAAAAAAACAAAAACAATTAAATGCCACCCATTTTTAAGCCTTTTACGAGGTGTAAGATAAGCCTTTGGTGTCTCCAGAATGTGTCTGTAAAGTTTCAGCTTAAAATACCCATCAGATTATTTATTATAGAATGCAGAAGAGGCCAATTTTGGTGTCTGAGGATAGTAGCTGTTTTTGCGGACTGTGGCTTTAAATGCAAATGAGTTGGTTTTCTCTGCCCACTGTTTCCACATGAGTGTCTGCTGCTGCGTTACGTCAGATAAACAGCAGTCAGTGATAGAGTCAGACACAGATGAAGTTTAAATACAGCTCATTAGTCAAACATACCAAGTAAGTTGTTATATTTGTGCTGGAGTTCATTCAAGCCTTTCTGAAACTGAGTTACACGCCATGCAGCCGTGGTGATTATAGCAGTTAAGAATTACATAGCACACTTCTCAAAATCACTGGCAGAGATTTGTTACATCACTCCAATATGACAACAGACACTCCTACACAGTTCTGTCCAAACTGCTTTCAAAAGTTGATTTTTGCATCATAGGTGCTCTTTAATATTTAAACGTTGCTGTAAGACTTTTAAGTCAAGGGAGATCTCATTTCTGATTCTGGATTCTTGTGTGGTGAATTTAATAAGTAATCTTGATTTGTAATATCACTCAGTAGCCTACTTTAAGCATTTTTTGTGAATTTAATACTGCAGTAAATGCCTTGCTTTTTATAATGACCAATTATTTAGTTTGCCAATGTGATGCTGGTGAAGGAAAACGTTTCCTGACTCACATCTCTATCCATATAGATCTGGTGGCTTTGCAGGCCATAGCAGATGTTCAACTTCACTTTTATGTTCATCAAACCACTCTGTCACCAGTCTTGCTGTGTGTATTGCTGCATTATCATCCTGATACATGGCATCACCTTCAGGATACAATATTTGGACCATATGTTGCATATGGTTCTTCTGAATGGTTCAGTAGTTTTTGGCAGTGACGTGCCCATCTAGCACAAGTATTGGGTCTAGGACAGGGGTGTCCAAACTCAGTCCTGGAGGGCCAGTGTCTGGCTTAGTTTAGCTCTAACATTCTTCAACACACCCACCTGGAAGTTTCTAGTAAACCTAGAAAGAGCTTGATTAGCTGGTTCAGGTGTGTCTAATTGGGGTTGGAACTAAAATATGAGGGACACCGGCCCTCCAGGACTGAGTTTGGACACCCCTGGTCTAAGGAATGTCATGATATTGCAGCCCAAACCATCACTGATTCACCCCCATGCTTTTCTTTGGACAATCAACAGTCTGGGTGGTATGCTTCTTTGGGACTTCTCCATACAATAACTCCCGGATGTGGGAAAGGCAGTGAAGGTTGACTCCAGAGAGAACAATACACATTTTCAACAGCCCAGTGTTTTTGCTGCTGGCTCCATTGAAACCAATGTTTGGTATTGGCACTAGTGACTAATGGTTTGGTCATAGCAGCCTGGCTATGTATATTGAACCTGTTAAACTCCTGAATAACAGTTTTGGTGGAAACAGGAGTTGATGTGCATATTTAATTCTGCAGTGAATTGGGCAGTGTTTTTTTGGGGGGGATAAAATCCTGGTTGGCACCCTGACAACCCTTTCAGACAGCTTCTTTTTGCATCCACAGTTATTCCTGTTGAATGTTTTTGACTCACTCGATTGAATTTTGACTCACTGTAGCATTTTCCTGATCTCAGACCTTCTGTTTTACCTCAGCCAGACTGCCTTCTTTCAGTGTTGCATTCATGTTTCACTATAGCTTCTGCTGCAGTTGATACAGTTTCATGTTTTGTATGCTTATCAACTGCTCACAGTATGCAAACACTGTTGGTCAGTATGATAGAAAACCTCTAGAATCTTGTTATCATTTGCTGTGGCATCAGTCACTGTGTGTCCTGAGCAAAGTTCCTGATGCTGCTCGAAATTAGTTTGACAATAAGATCCCAGACACACCAGACAAGATTTGACAGTTTAGTGTTTTCTTTAAGGACAGATGTCATAATAATGTCTCACATCACTTTCCAGGTTCAACAAGAACAGCAGCTTTTAGTTTGGTCTCCCTCAGTTTCTCAAACATTCAGACAACATTGTTTTTACCTACAGTCGGATTGGATTAAACGTCTGTCTACACTGAGGACAGTGGTATGCTCTCATCTTTTCCTGTTGATACCATGTTTGTAATTAATACACACTGCAAAATGCTCATGATTTTAATGGTAAAATTGTGATACAGTAAAAGTATTTTAACTGGTTAACAGTACATTTTCTTTAATATGTGCAGTAAACTTTCCCAGAATTCCCTACACAACACTATTTTTGACATTACTATTGTTCTTTTTAGGTTTTTCCCTCATCAGTTATGTACATTACCATTTTTTATTACATCTATTGTTCATAAATAATGTTAGTGCATTATGTTAGTGTTGTGTGTTACCATGATGG
This sequence comes from Danio tinwini, assembly GCA_903798205.1. Classification (NCBI taxonomy): domain Eukaryota; kingdom Metazoa; phylum Chordata; class Actinopteri; order Cypriniformes; family Danionidae; genus Danio; species Danio tinwini. The sequence continues at coordinate 1,940,216 of CAIGQZ010001455.1, read as the reverse complement.
TATTTTGTAGTTCTGTGAATGACACTGAGCACCAACTTATCCAATGCTTTATTTCTCTGTTGTGAAAAGCTGATTGTGGTGAACATTGGTTCACTATCTTACTTTCTCACCATCAGTTGCACTTGATGCAGACCGGGTGCAGTTGCAAAATGAGCTGCATGCAATGGTTTAATGCACACATCTAACCCTACTCCTCACAGTGACGTCACTAAATCCATTGAGTGCATTGTGTCTGACATTGCAGTCCGAGATATGCAGTCTCAGCTTGCGAATCCAAGTCTGCATCCAGATACTATTGGCGATTTTATTTATTTATTTATTTTTTTGTCTGTGTAACAAAGGTACAATGTGTAGATTTTAATACTTCAAAACATTGGAGTATAAACACTGTGTATCAGTGGGAAAAAAATGGTAGTTTAATAAGTTAAGTTCTACTCTCAGAAATGTTAATATGTTGAGACCTTTTTTTATTACTTGTCAGTTAACTTTTCTAATCATATTTTAAACTACAATAAAGAAATCTTCCAAAGATTCGGACAATGGACTTAAAAAACTGCCTCAGCTTTAATGGCTTCATCTATTTCTCTGCGTGAACGCAGTATTTCAACTCGTCAGTCTGTAAACTATCATTTTAAAATGTCCACTAGATGTCAGTCTCATACAGAAACTAGTGAGAAAAAAAATACAAAGATGCTTAAAAAGTAATAAAAGTAATTTATTTTATTGTTAAAATATTAATTGGTATATGTTTTTATTATGTTTTTGAGCAGTACTAAAGTAAACAAAAACAACAATAATAATAATTTGTTTGGCATTTATTTCCACTTTGATAAACATCAAAATATCTAAGAATGTGGTTTTACTATTACTACACTTGAATTTGTACATTTTAATAGAAAGTCTGCACATCACCATTTTGAAGCGGACATTTCCAGTCAGGGGCTTTTAGATTTAACAGCATTTCTGTATATAGCAATGGCTATCAACAAGCAGCCCAAGAATCACTAAAGGGCATCAGCACAAGTTACAGGCAAGTTACATTAAGCTCAAAAATATTTGTATTCTGCAGAAATAACAAATTAATAAATACATGTAAATAAAAAAATTATTTAACATTAATCAGCTTTGTCATTTTACTTTATTTATGAACAGATTTGTCACTGTTGATGGCCCTGCAGTCCTAACATCATCTATCACACTTTTTTATTGTTCATGTTTTTTTTTTCAAGAATAAGATCCAAGATTTATAGAATTAAAGTTACTTGTCAAATGTTTTCTCTTTTTAAAAACACTACTGTAGCAAAAGATGACTTCGCTAATGTCAGATGTTTTCTTGCACAGCTGGATATTGGACTCTTGAAAAATAATTGTTTGCGTTGGACAAAACTAATTAACTTAAGTTACACCAGGATTATCTCTGAAGCCTGATGAAGCCTTTTTCGATGGGTCATTTTCACTATTTATGATGGCATAGCAGTCAAAATAGGACAAATGAGCTCATGTATGGGACACATTCTGGACCTCAGTGAGGGGTGGGTCTTCTGAACCCCCAACACTAGTTATGGGCCAGCTTGCAACTGCACCAAGTCTGCATCCAGCCCCCTCTTGGAAATATTGCAAAGTTATGAAAAAAGTTTCCAACAATAAGTAACTCTTAAAAAGACAATAATTCCATTATTCCCTACTAAATTCACTTCAGTGTTGGTTCAGTTCAGTTGAAAAACTATACAACTGATTAATATGAATCAAGCAATAGGCCAAAAGCATTATTTAATATCATAAATAACTTACCCCCCACCTCAGGATACTTTAAGCCTCAACTGAGTTTTGCTGCTCCTTTTTAGATCATTTGCTTGATAAGACTAATGCTGTCTACAATGTCTCCCTACTGATACAGAGATCAGTCATTCATCAGGTCTTTCCAGTCAGTCTCTATCTTGCTTTTCACTGATGACCCCCGATTCTGTCTCTAAGCTAATATTGAAATCCAGCTCATCATCATGTCACCTTGATCCTGCTCCTACTTCTCTCCTGAAACTTTGCCACTCTGTCATCTCTACGCCTATCTCTCACTTTATCAATGCATCTCTAACCTACGCTTCATTTCCTCTGCCACTAAAAACCGCTGCCGTCACACCTGTGCTTAAGAAACCCAACCTCGACCCCTCAGTTCTATCTAATTATCACCCAATTTCCAATCTACCTTTCATATCTAAATTACTGGAAAAGTATGGTTGCTGCCCAACTCCAGTCTTTTATAGTTGATAATAATCTCTTTGACACTTTTCAATCAGGTTTTCACCCCCTACATAACACTTAAAATCCAATCTAGGCCCAATATTATTTACAATATACCTAATCCCACGTGGTCTTATTCTGCAACGTCATGGTCTAAACTATCACTTCTACGCTGATGATATTCAACTTTACTCTGTCTGTACACCTACAATTCCCAAATTTATAAAATCTCGGCTTGTGTGAAAGACATTAATGATTGGCTTAGTTCAAATTCTCTGAAACTCAACATGGACAAAACTGAGATCATTTTTATTGGCACCCCTGCACTTACCAGCAATATTCTGACCAGTTTCTCCTGTGAGATTGCTGGCTCTCACGTTAAAACATCTACTTCTGTCA
>CAIGQZ010001455.1:1911948-1927579 GCA_903798205.1 Danio tinwini | reverse complement strand
GAACTTTGACCCCGCCTCTTAGACTGACCGTAACGTCAGGTGAAGTTAGCGCCAAAACTTGTTCCATCCATTTTGACTTCCTAATGAAAGACTATAAAACATTTTGGAGGCATTTTGTGTCATAATAAATCACTTAATACGGGCGACGCAGTGGCACAGTAGGTAGTGCTGTCGCCTCACAGCAAGAAAGTCGCTGGTTGAAGCCTCGGCTGGGTCAGTTAGCATTTCTGTGTGGAGTTTGCATGTTCTCCCTGCGTTCGCGTGGGTTTCCTCCGTGTGCTCCGATTTCCCCCACAGTCCAAAGACATGCAGTACAGGTGAATTGGGTAAGCTAAATTATCCGTAGTGTATAAGTGTGAGTGTGGATGTTTCCCAGAGATGGGTTGCGGCTGGAAGGACATCTGCTGCGTAAATATGTGCTGGATAAGTTGGCGGTTCATTCCGCTGTGGCGACTCCGGATTAATAAAGTGACATGAAGAAAATGAATGAATAAGAAAATGAATGAATGAATGAAATCACTTAATGCTAAAATGTGCATGATGTAAACGACTGGGAGACCACAGTTGCTCTTTGTTAAGTGTAATAAATTAACATGTATTCATTTTCCTTAGGCTTAGTCCCTTATTTATCAGGGGTTGCCACAGTGGAATGAACTGCTAACTATTCTAGCATATGTTTTACACAGCAGATGTCCTTCCAGCTGCAACCCAGTATTGGGAAACACCCATACACTCTCACTCACACACTAAGGAAAATTTTGTCAACCCAATTCACCTATAGCACATGTCTTTGGACTGTGGGGGAAACCAGAGCACCTGGAGGAATCCCAGGCCAACACAGGGAGAACATGCAAAGTCCACAGAGAAATGTTAACTGGTCTAGCCAGGACTTGAACCAGCAACCATCTTGCTGTTAGGTGACAGTCTTAACCACTGAGCCACCATGCCGCCCAATAAATGAACATATTTGGTTAATATACTGAATTTTATTGTAAAGAATTCTTTAAATCATCATTTAATATTTCCACCGTGCTGAAGTGGGGGCAGCACAGTGGCGGAGTGGGTAGCACAATCGCCTCACAGCAAAAAGGTCAGCTGGTTCAAGTTCCAGCTGGGTCAGGTGGCATTTCTTTGTGCAGTTTGCATGTTCTCCCCTTGTTCGCGTGGGTTTTCTCCACATACTCTGGTTTCCCCAACAATTCAAAGACATGTGATACAGGTGAATTGAATAAACTAAATTGGCCGTAGTGTACATGTATATGTGTGACTCTGAGTATGTTTTCCAGTACTGGGTTGCAGCTGAAAGGGCATCCGTTGTGTAAAACATATACTGGATAAGTTGGCAGTTCAATCCGCTGTGGCGACCCCTGATGAATAAAGGGACTAAGCCAAAGGAAAATTAATGAATTAATAATTTTTTTGTAATTTTAACAACAAGTTTTAATTACAAATCTAGCTGCAAGCAGCAATTCAAGCATTTTAGTAGCGTAAGGTTATTTATCAGTAAGGAAGTCTGTAAGTAGTTTAATCAACAATGAAATTTATGATTAGGGTTAGAGTTCACAGATATCGAGAAGTAAAAGATTGCGATCACATATAATGATGTGTGCAGGTGTTGTAATGCTGTCCCATTTCTTAGAGGTAAAATTTGAAGCCATTCCCCTTCACGCTCTGTTTCAATGGCCAAAGGGAAGGGGTAATTGGGCCTAAACCATAGTACCACACTAAGACAAATAAAGTAAATGTGAAGCATATATCATGCTGCATTTATATTTAAAGCGCAGTGTTAGAAATGAACCACATTCGTCACTTCAACAAGTTACATATAACCTTTTACATTGTCCAATTACCCTTTGACTTATCAGCTAAATGGTTTAAATGTATAATAACATTAGTACTATTGCTATTTTTGTTTTATGGTTAAACTATTCAATGCAAAGTTGATTAGAAGCTAGAGGCTGGTTCAAAACTGGATGCATAAATTGCCAAAATTTTGTTATTTCATTATATTTGTTATATGAAAGCTTATTTACATTATGTGATGTTTCTTTATAAATTGTTTATATTTTAACACTTTTTATTTAAAAAAAAAAACAAAAAAAGGTTTTTATCTACAAAGTCAAACTTTAGCTTGGCTCTATTGACCTTATTCTTCAATGCAGAAGTGCGCTTCGATTCAGAACGATTCAGCTGCCTATGGCAGAAATGACTAGGAATTATAAACGTCAGAAAACGGTCAAACTACTCGCGCCACAAACAAGTGTGTTCATGACTATACTGACAAAGTAGAATAAGACAATAAGAAAATATCAGCTTGCAACATCAAGTAGCAAAACAAGCTGTTTTTAACGTATAAAATTTAATAGAAGTGAATGAGACCGGAAGTCTAGAGCCAAAATGATTTAAATGGCTGCGCCCGCTCGTCCACGGAAAATAAGGTGAATAAGGTTCCTTCTGTGAGCCAATGAGTATTTCGAAAGCACGCACGAGGATTAATCAGGATCAGCTTTCTTTGTCTTTCCACTGGACTGCTCAATTGCTAAAAAAAAAGTAATATATTAAATGTGAAATATTTTTATTTGTGTTTATATACTGTATATTTAGTTAAATCTTTTTTAGTGTTTAATAAACTTTGTTAAACAACTCATTTGCTCATTGTCTGTTTTTCTTTAAAGTTTTTTAAATTTGGTATTTAGCCTTGAAAAGCAAATAATTCATGGGGTCTTAATTACAACAGTAAATATGACCATATTATTTACATAAAATTAACATCTGCACTGGACAAAATATTTAGCAGAGCCCTGTATGCTTAATTTGAACAAGAAAAATATGCATCCTAAAGCATTACATAAATGTTATAGAAAGCAAAAAATATATATACTTTCTTAAGAACTAACATATTTTTACAACAATTTTTATTAGTTGTTATATTAATTTAATTCATCTTTATTTCTATAGTGCTTTTACAATCTAGATTGTGTCAAAGCAGCTTAACATAGAAAACTTTAGTAAATTGAAACAGTGTCAGTCAAGTTTTCAGAGTTTATGTTCAGTTTAGTTCAGTTCAGTGTGGTTTAATTTTCACAGATGAAAGGTCAAACACTGAAGGGCAAATCCATCAATGCGCAGCTCCACAAGTCCTGAACCATGCAAGCCAGTGGCGACAGCTGTGAGGAACAAACTTCACCAATTGACGAATATCAAGGGAAAAAAAAACCTTGAGAGAAACCAGGCTCAGTTGGGCAAGACCAACAGTTTACACTATGTCGACCCCCCCGATTTTGTACATTGTTCATTATGCATATTTTTCATATCGCTCATAGATGACACACATGTGCAAGTCATACATCAAATGAAAGCTCTAATTCAAAGCAATAAGGATCCGTTATTTTTATTGATTTACAATCACTTATCAAAGAGTCTTCGAATGAATCATGAGGTATGAACTTCTATTTTGTAAACATACAAGGGTAATCATTGTTTATTTGCTCTGTGCGCAACTCCAGATAGCACAGATAGCCAAACAAGCTACATCATATTTTACCTTAGGTTCTCCGCTACAAAATGGGTCAATTTCCAGCATTTTTTGAGCTTCTATGCTTGAATAATCCCCTGCTATGTCTTGTAAGTGCCAAACGCAACAAATTTGGGTCATTATATTCCAAAATTCGGGAAAATATGATAGCTTCGACGTATCCAGATGTTTTATATGTCATTGGAAAGGGGAGACGCTAAGCTTTACGTTGTTATTATGCGACGTGAGATCAGCCAATCAGTGGTGGAGATATTGCAGAGTGAACGGGAAGAGGTATGCGTAAACAAACAAGCCAATGCTTGCCTAAACACAGGTCCGAGTATCCATGTCACAGCGCGTACAGGCTCGTTTAAAACTCTGAAAAATGACTTCTAAAAAGAGAAAGGAACCCTAAAGAAGGTTTTTGTCGGGACAATTTGGTTTAGAAGAATCAGATCCACTCGACACGGATTCTGAAAGCTACTCAACCATGGATTTGATGAGGGAAGCCGCGTTCATCAAAGGAGTGACATTTATAGTGTGAAGGCTGTTTGATAATTGAAAAATAAAAGGGAAAAAAGTACTACTTTGTCATTAGCTTTTTTGATATAGTGTTATGATTTTAATGTGGTTATTAAGAAGTAAAATTATGATTTCTGTGATAATAAGCCTTGTAATATTTTGTTTTTCACTTTTGACAGGTAGGAAACTTGGTGATTTGAATTACAAAAAAGTTGTTTTCCCACCCTTCTGTTGAACTAAAATAATTTTTGCATACTACATAATAAAGACAAAATATTTTTTTCTAGTGCCTGCTTGTAACAAATAAATCTACCTGAAGTTTGATAGAGCACACAGGGCCTGAGTTATGCACTTTCTAAGGCTGGCTTTAGAACAAAAAAACAAAAAGCGGTTTGTGTTGAGGTGGTTCATCATTGGACAGACAACATATACAATAATATTTATCACTTACATCAGTTCTTTTTGTAATTGTAACCCTCAAAGGGTTTTCTTTAAAATGACACTGAGATATCACATTTATTGTACTGTATGTGAGTATGGGGAGACTTCAAAATTATGTAGGCGGAAACAAAAATGGTTTGACATTTTTTTCTCATTGCAATTGGAATAGAATAACTCTTGCATATATTATTGTAGAGAGAAATTTCTTTTTTCTTGTGTTTACTGACACCTGCTGGAAAGAAAAAAAATTGGTTCCAGGGTGCTGGAGCACTCAAGGCCTGAGTTACACACTTCCAAACTTCAGTTTATAAAAAAAAGCACCTTTTTTGTGTGTGTATTATAACACAGACAATATATATATACAATAATTGTAATCAATTTCAACAGTATTTTATGAAATTTCAAAAGGTTTCCTTTAAAATTATATTAAACTTTTGTATTTACTCCTCTGCATATGGTTATGGGAAGCTTTTTAAATCAGAAGGCCAATTTTAGGCAGAAATACACAAAATAGCCCAAAAGCTTAAAGTTCACCAGGAAGTTGAGGATCATCCCAGTCTCTGTGATTGACTAAAAACTGCTGCACTATCACCTTGGCCCTAGTAGTATATGGAAGAATAACTCCAACGGGGTCAAACTGACTCGCCAACACCCAGTAAATGTTATGGTCTAGGGTTGACTCACGTGGTTCAGCTTTGTCTTGAGAAAGCTCCGGAGAAATAACTCCAGCTTAGTGGACCTAGCTTCAGGAGATAGGTGACTGATAACTTCCCCTTCATTACTTGCCCACTGTAGGATGTCGAAACCACCAGAGGATAGGAGAGCACATAACTTATCCACTAACTTTTGTGCTTCATGTGCAGAAGGTAGGCTTTGTAGACAGTTGTCTACGTTTAAACACTTGTTTACTGATAACCTTACATCCTCATCAGGGGTATTGTGCAATGCCACATGTTGCTGTAGGGCGAAGGTTGCACAACAGGGGCAGCATGTTGTCCCGAAAGGAAACACTTGTAATATGTATCTGGTATTTCCTCTCGTCGCAGGTCACGCCATAGGAAGCGTAGGAGTGGCCTGTCCACAGGCAGAAGCAGGACCTGATGAAACATTCCACATATATCCCCACTGACAATGTTCCCTAAATCGCAGAATGACCCCCCAGAGAGAGGGACTTAAGACTGGACTAGGAAGCAAAGAGTCGTTAAGGTTCAGTCCCTCATATTCAAAGGAACAATTGAATTCAAGGCGATTTTTCTCATTATGAGTGATCATGTGATGGGGAATATACAATTTTTCTCTACTCTTTTTCTTCTCCTTATTCAGCAGCTTGATGGCAGCCCCAGTCAGCTCCAATTTCTTTATCTCTGACTTATAATCCTCTGCTCTCTCTGGAGATCGAGTAAGCCGCCGCTTTATTACACCGAGACTAGGCATCACTGCATCTTGGGAGGCACAAAAGACAGGAAAATCATTTCTGCATAATAAAGGTGTTGCATAACAGAGAATGCTATTAACCTCAACCCGAGTAGTCTTAATCTCCAAGTGATGGATAGCCTCTCAATATTCTTTTGAACATGTCACATGCTTCTCACAACAATAAGGCTTAACATCAATCTGCCAGAGCCTTTCAACATCCCTCCTCACCTGTTGTTCAGCAGGGGTGAGGGCATTGACTAAGGTAATGGTCAGCTTTGTCACAATATGGGCAGAAAACTTTGGTTTGTGCTTGGAGGATACCTGAGCTGGCTGGGGGGACTGCACTGGGTACATTAGGTAGTTTAGTAGGGCCCTTCTCTGCTCCACGAAGTATTGTAGCTGAATGCCCAGGAGGATTCATTGCTCTTCCTCTCTGTCTTTTGCTCCACCCTGCGCCTGCGTTCTAAAACATAACTCTCATAGCTCTGACACCAGGCTTCATATTGCAGCCATTCTAAGTAATCCAGGAGGTTATACGCCACACCAGGTCGATGAAACATGGGTCTCCTGACCTCAGATCTCATTTCAGGAGGTAGTTTGCATAACAGTCTTTCCACATGTGACCCACATCTCAATTCAGCCTGACCATCATGGCCTAAATTTTCCAACATACCAACAAGGGATCTAATTTGTAAGGCAAACTTATCAAAGGCTGCTGTATCGCCTTGTCGAATGTCAGGCACTGCCATCACTCTAGCTATCTGAAGGAGGGCTAACTTGTAAGGTTGTCCAAACCTCTCAGTCAATGCTGCCATTGTGTCACTATAAGGGAAAGGTGAGTTGAGGTAGGAGTCGGCTATCAGGCAGGCTTCATCTAATCATAGATGATCCAGCAATGTCTGACAATGAAACAGCATAAGGCGGTAACAGGTTCTCAAGAGCAATCTTTAGTCTGGTGAATTCACTAGGATCCTCTGTAACCAAGTCTAAAATGTTTGGTGTGGGACCACGATAAGTGCTTTTCCTCTCTTTGGGATGCAGGGTGGATGCTCTGAACAAAGGTGTCTGATTCTTAGGTCTCCCTGGCTCATTACTGTGGTAAGGTTGAGGCATATCAGCAATGTTATAAGGCTTAAATGTTCGCTCAGGACGCCTGCTGTGCTCATGAGTGAGGGCTCTGTAATCAGTGGGTGACAGAGTCAATTGGCATGAATTCCTATGGCCAGATTTGACTTGATAGTAAGCAGGAAAATTTCATGGTGAGCAGGAGTCTTAAATGACTGTGGGACTCCTAGTTTAGCTGCCATTCCGGTCTGTTTTTGGTCCCTCATCAAGTGAAGCTGATTGAGCATCTTACCCAGAAAATCCACCAGCACATGCTCAGTCTGTGGCTCTTTCATTGGGTGGCTAGGCATAGCAGAATGACCTCTTTGCTCCACAGCCTGCTTTGAGGTAGGTACTGAGTTATCACTTACTCTATAGAATGACAGATTGGAACTTACTGGAGCAGTGACAGTGCTAGGCAACTGAAATGACTGACTGGTATTTAGTGCATGGGAAGATGGCATTAGAAGAGACTCAAAGTGGCACATAGATTGAGCAGGACTATGTGAGGGGCTTAAGCGTGATTGTGGTGATAACTGATACTCTGTTTCTTCCCAAGGCCTGTGAAATGGTGAAGATAGAGCAGATGGAACAGAGGGCATATTAACTCCAGACTGTAAAGGTGCTCCCACCTGTTGTCTGTCATGGGAATACTCTTTGTTAACAGCAGTGGGTGGCCACTCACCCACCACATTTAATGAATACTGACTCACAGGACTGCTGGCACGGTCAGACGGGAGAAATTTTAGCAGCATCCGATTGACCATATCTCCATGATTGTTCTGTAGAATGAGGCATAATTGACTGACTGATCTTTTTATGATGTGAGGCTGTGAGATCATAGTTCTCTAGATAGGCAGGTGGATGAACATGACACTTAGGTCTGGCTCCTCTGTCGCCATCTGCATTAACCCTTCCAACTGCATATTACAACTGTTGTTCCTCTTTATCCAAGGGCAATGACTGAGTTCCGGCTCGAAGGAACAATTTGTTGGGTTATTAGGTTAGTACTATATTCTGAGTTAGCTCTCAGGATGGTGCCGCGGATGGCTGCCTCGGTGTGGAGCTCTCCAGTGTTTGCACTATTTCTGTTAGTCTGTCCTGTTTTATGTTTATCAAACACAATCAGTTATACCAGGGAAGAGCTGCTAAACATTCAGCAGTGCACACCAACTAATCACCAACTGGATTTTGATTTCTCTAGCGTTTTGCGGAACATTGTCATCGGCGGAGCAGCTGCTTTGTGGAAGAAATACAAGACCCGGAGGCGTGGAAAAAGAGCCGGCACGCTCGTCAGGCTGAGACAGCGCGGATTCAGAACGGCGCTGCCTAGCATCCATCTAGCGAATTTCCGCTCTCTTCCTAACAAAATGGACAAACAACTTCTGCTCTCACGCAAAAACAAGAACTTTAACAACTCTTCTGCGCTGTGTTTCACAGAAACCTGGCTGAACGAAGCCATTCCAGACAGCGCATTACACTTACCGGACTTTCAGCTGTACAGAGCAGATCGCGATACGAAGTCAACGGGCAAAATATGCGGTGGTGGGACATGCTTTTACATCAACAGGAGGTGGTGTACAGATGTAACTGTGTTAAAGAAGATGTGCTGTCCTGATGTGGAAGTGCTTTCCATTAACTGTAAGCCATTTTATGCACCGCGGGAGTTTTCCTAGTTCATTCTCATCAGTGTTTACATTCCACCGCAAGCACACGTGAGTACTGCGTTACAACAGCTGTCTGATCTGATGACAGAGACTGAACAACGACACCCGGACTCTGCTTTTATCATAGAGACTAACATCATACATCAGTTTCTGTGAGGAGTTATGCATCCCTACCAGGACCTACTTATCATTTAACAATAATAAACCATGGTTTACACCAAAACTTAGACAGCTTCGTCATGAAAAAGAGGATGCCTACAGGTGCGGGGCTGACAAAGGAGATTGGTGTGGCCAAGAAGAGCTATGCCAAAAAGCTGCAAAACCAGTTTTCAGTGTGGAAAGGCCTGAAATACATCACGAATTATAAAACGCCATCCCCCAGTATCGACAGCAACAAACATCTTGCAAACGAGCTGAATATTTTCTATTGTAGATTTGACACCTCTGACCAGACACCTCACACCCGTCCGGACCATCTCCCTACACAGCCATTAACACCTTCAGCCATCTCCCTCTCCCCCCCTGCACTTCAGATCAGTGAGGATAATGGCTATTAGATCCTCAGTAAACAGCCATCAACACCTCCAGCCATCTCCTTTTCCACCCCGGCACTTCAGATCAGTGAGGATAATGTGCGACAGATCTTCAGTAAACAGAGGAGACGAAAAGCACCGAACTGTACTCTTTCAGAGTGAATTAAAGGGCTTGTAAAATCACTCTGGACGACTCACACCCAGCACACTACCTGTTCGAACTGTTACCGTCTGGTCGGCGCTACAGAGCACCAAGCACAAAAACAGCCAGACACAGGAAAAGTTTCTTTCCTCAGGCCATCTACCTCATGAACAGTTAAATATTCCCCTACTGTGCAATAAACGTGCAATACTTTCTCATACACACTTGTACACAGCACCTTATAACCTGTATATTTATAACATATCTGTACATACAATTCAAAATCCAGATCTTTTTGACTAACTGCATCTCTGTTTAATGTTTATTGCCTTTCTTTTCTTGTATTTAATTTTGTGTTGTCACTTGTCACTTTATGTACACTGGAAGCTTCTGTTGCCAAAACAAATTCCTTGTGTGTGTGAAGCACACTTGGCAATAAAACTGATTCTGATTTCTCTAGCCTTCCCCTTGGGGCGTCGATCAGAACACAGGAGTGGATCAGGCAGTTAAGGTCAATCAAACAGGGTTTATTCAACACTGAAGAGGTGTGAGTGTGTGAGTGTGTGTGTGTCCCACCTCTCCAACAATAACAACTATACAATCTGTTAACAGTGTACTTGTGATCTGTATGATGCCTTTTCATTAACTGATATAAATTGCTAACGCTCAGATAGATAAGACCTGAACCAGGCCAATGCAGTTCCTGTAATACCAACATTATTTTTAAGCCTATCAAAGAAAATATTATGATCGATTGTATTAAATGCAGCACTGAGATCCAATAACACTTTGGCCCCATTTACACTAATACATTTTAGTTTTAAAACAGCGTTTTAGAAAGAAAACGATCCGGGTCTACACTGCCTTTTCACCCAGCATTTTTGAACAAATCTCCATCCACACTACACCTCCGAAAACGCACATCACGTGACCACACACACACACGGACTGTTCATCAAGGATCTACCACTGGATCTAATCTCACTATATTTGTTAAACGTGATATTTAATTCATCTTGTGTCTAACAACATATTTTTCTCATCTCATATTTTTCAGTTTTTTCCATCTCAAATGCTCTAAAACCAAGTATTGTTTCTTTGTAAAAAAAAGCATAAGTCTCTGCTTTGAACTTTGGGGGCCTAACAAGGCTGTGAAACTCAGAACACTATTTTAATGCTTTTAAAACAGGTGCCCCAGCACCGCCACCTTTGCAACCTGTTGACTGGCCCACCAAGCCATGGGCGCATCTACAGATGGACATTTGTGGGGAGCTTGCCTCTGTTCCTCACCATCAGTGGTTTCCAGTTGTGGTGTATGACCTCCACCCAAAATGGCCAGAGGTTGCACCTATGGGCTCAGTTACTGCCTCCGCAATGATTGATTTCTTGAAGCAACTCTTTTCATGATGAGGAATCCCACAAGCCATTACCACTGACAATAGGCCTTCTACCATCCTCAAGCTAATGGCGAAGTGGAAAGATTTGATTTTTGACCCTATTCTGCCCCCACTAAATCTGGATTCTGATGGAGTGGCCGGACAGGATGTGAGTACTGAACGCTGTCAGGGCGCACGATCTGAAGGTACCCCTATGACAGCTCACTCTGTGAGGACAAGGGCAAGTCCTGCACATTTCCAGGACTTCAAAACTATGTTTCATACTTAAGCTTAGTGAGAAGGGAAAGGGGGGTGTTGTCGGGCACTCTTTCACCTGTTCACATCAGCCTGTTGGAGCTCTTTCTCACCTCGGCCCGTCTGGTCACTCTCTCTCTCTCTCTCTCTCTTTCTCTCTCCTCAGCCTGTCGAGGTATACTCTCTCATTCTCCTCAGCCTGTCGGGGCACTTTTCTAGGCCCACCGAACGCTCACTCTCTCTCTCTCTCCGCAGCCCATTGGGGCTCGCTTCTCTCCGCAGCTCGTCAGTGCGCTCTTTCTCCTCAGCCCATCAGGGATCTCTCTCTCATCAGCTTGTCAAGGTGCTCTTTCTTCTCAGACCATCGGGGCTCTCTCTCCTGCTCACTTTTGTCCTCCGGGGTGCTGGACCGCTCTTTCACCTCAGCCAATTGGAGCTGTTACTTCTGCTCAACTCGGCCCATCTGGGCGCTCTCTCACTTTCCTCAGCCTATCGAGGCACTCTCTCACTCTCCTCAGCCCGTTGGGCGCTCTCTTATTCTAAGCAGCATGTCAACCATAAAGGGTACAGAAAATTTCAGGCACATCAATCGTGCTGGGGAGATCTTCATATTATTCAGGAGGTCTGCTTGTGGACATTCTGGCTTTATTGTAATATTCATTGAAGGCTATTCTTCTGATATTCATAACCTCTATTTATTCATGGACTGTTGCATTTACAATATGTTGAGTTTGGATATCTCCAGTGTTTTGTTAATATTTTTGTTTTAAGAAACATTGAAGTTGGTGTATAAATATAGAATAAACAAAACTGACAAATGTTTTAATCATTGTAATCCTGATAGCAGTGTATAACTCTTATGGTTTTAATCATGTACATCATTTCAGCTTAAACCCATTGATTAACTTACATGAAGAATAGTTTATCCTGGAATTGTACTTTGTCACATGGAACCTAATTTATTATACAGTCAAGTCCAAAGATATATATTATAATATATAGGTATATTATTTATATGCCCTGCAGTATAAATAATTTGATGATTGACTGCAAATAATTTACATCAAAGTCTTTTTGTTCCCCTTCTTTTATTAAGGTCTAACTGTATTACAAAACACCCCAAGCCACTTACATAAAAACTGTTCTCTATTTGTGTCAAATGCCATTTTATATTTCCTGACCTGTTTTTATAGCTGTAGTGGTCTGACTTTCAATTGTTGATGGAAGTCTGTGAGAACAGGCTTGTCACCCGTAGAAAAAAAATGGCCACAATTAGATTAGGTTTGACATTTTTATGTGCGTGGTGTACGTTGGTTATATAAGCAGGAAAGAAATGATGTGGGATGCAGTCAACTAACCATGTCATTCCACTGTCCTGAATGATCAGTGCAAATGGGCCAGAAACTATTGAACTATAAACAAGTGCCTCTGGGTATTAACATCAAAATAGATAATGCTTTCAAAAGTACACTATTTTTGTTTTACATAATTTTCATTAATGATTCCATTTACACTTATTGTGTTACTGAATAATATTCATTTTGTAAATATTAAAGCAGGGCTGCCAACTCTCACACATTCGGCGTGAGAGTCACACAATTGACAGTATTCTCACGCTCACACCACACATCAATTTTCTCACGCAGAAAAATTATCCCGTGAATATTTTTTCCCATTATAATAAAGATGGTGTTGAAGACTTATCGTTTTATAAAGATGTTATTCTTTGTGCAACCGATCCAACGCTGGTGAAAGCAATAGGTGCATTCGACTTCATGCAGCGCTGCGCAGACAGATCGTAATCTGTCTTAAAGCGGTGCATGCCGGTTAGAAACTTTGGCCGGATTGATGCTGCGCTTAAACCATGTGACTGTCACATGTGGCATCAAAGTACCGTAACAGCGCTCCGAGATCTCCATTGAGTCAGCCCGCACAGCACCTGAAGAGCGCCTGCTGCGCTGCCCCAGGTAAGGGGTCTACAAGTTTCACACTGGTAAACAAGGAAGACAGAGATGGTTCTCTTTTCACAAGGTTTATTCAAAGGTAATCAAATGGTATCACACGTCGTATGAGAGGCAGTTGTTATGTGGTGGCAATCACGCTCACAGCACTGTGGGAATGGAACTGGGTGTTATTAGCTTGTCAGTGCTGCTCACTGTATACACAGCACGGGGATCTCGGTCATACAGTTCAAGGGGAATGGAAGATCATACGAGGCACACCACACAAGTTTTCGCCTTGTAAACACGGTGAGTGATAAGCATAGATTAACATCCAAAACCTCAATTGGTGGTGAACAGGCTTAAAGTGCATGAGGGTGAATACAGATCTTCAGATAATGTCAGATAATAAAGACACTTCCCTTTATCAGTGTGATGGGTACGAAGCCTCAGGAGGAACATTCATGGAAGAAGAGAAGACAAGGGAGCTTGGGAGAAGACAACTATTCAACTTCAACACCAGCCATTGAATGAATGGAGGAGGTAAGATTATATAGTGTCCAGGGCAATGATAAACAGGTGGGTATGGTTAGTACTCAGGGGAAGGTTCTCGTGATTGGTTAGGACTGGTTTGAGGTGGTGAAACAGGATTTAGTTGAGCAGGAACGAGCCGGGGATGTGACAACAAGACATTGTGCCCAGGGGCCTCTGAATTCTAAATCCGGGCCTGCCTTTCATAGAGTTTCATTGGGATTTTAAGTCTACATGAAAACCAAAGACCATAATTGATTAAAACGTAATATGATTATTATCTTGATGGATAAAGAAAAAATAATAAGTGAAACGCATTGTAAAATGCACTACGTTTACAAATAAATGTAAAAACAAATCTGTAATTTTTTGTAAGGCAAGGGTTCACTCTCATTAGTGTCACAATGATGTTATTAAAAAAATGATCAATTTAAGTTAATAGATGCACATTTTAGAGGGGCTGTGTTTTATGGCAGGGGTAACAGCCTTTTATGCACAGGTGTAAGCGCGCAGTGAGTTTTGGAAATCAACAAAATTAAAGTTGAACTAATACGATGATGATCTTATTTTGACTAAGCATATCTTCTGATATATTTTTTGTATGAAGCAGAAAGGAGGGATGAAGTCAGCGAGTTTAGACTTAGGCCCAATCCCAATTCTATTTTTGTACCCCTACCCATTCCCCTTGGCCCTTACAACCAAGGGTTAAGGGGAAGGGCTTCAAAACTTACCCCTAAGAATTGGGACAACACTTCAACACCTGCACACGTCATCATACGTCATCGCAATCTCTTGCTTCATATATCAGACGATGACGTTCAGCAATACTGCCGTTGTGGCAGGTGCATTCGGTGAAATTTCTTACCCCTTTGTTTCAAGTGTGCTCCTGAAAAATCTTCGTTCAAAGGGGTGTATACCCCTTGTCCTTAGCCCTACGCCTTCAAGCTAAAGAGAATTGGAACACCACTACCCTTTGACATCAACACGAAAAACGAGGTGTAGGGATAAGGGGAAGGGCTAAGGGGTAGAATTGGGATTGGGCCTTAATAAACCTAATTCTTGGCCATAAGTCAGGTCTAAGAGAACACACAACAGATAATTCTATTAAACATATTTTTTGTGTTCTATACAATCTATAGAATTTCATTCTGATCAAATTAAACAAATTATTTTATATATTTATAAATAAACGGGACGTGGCTTGTTGTGGGGAGGGTGGCATTCTCTATACATTCTCACTTCAAGCTAAAGCCAAAAGTTGGCAGCCCTGAATACACTCTATACATATACACACATGATACACTATACATATACACACAATACACTCTAGAGATATGCACACATTATACATTATACATATACACAATGATACACTCTACACACATGATACACTCCATATATATGCAAACACGATACATTCTATAGATATGCTCTATGCATATACACACACACTCTACATATACACACACACAATACACTCTAGAGATATGCACACATTGATACACTCTATATGTGTACACACATGCTACACTCTATGCATATGCACACATGATCTGTCTATACATACACAATTCACTCTATACATATACACAATATATATGCATGCTCCATACATATGCACTCATGACACGCTCTATACATATACATATGTTGATGCACTCTATACATATGCACACACAAACGATACACTCCATATATATATATATATATATATATATATATATATATATATATATATATATATATATATATACACACACACACACGAAACACTCTATACATCTGCACACATGTTAGGGTCTGGGATAGAACCTGGGTCTCTGGCATGGAAGGTGAGTTACCTAACCACTGAGCTACTGGGAGTTGATGAACCCCTGCAAGCGAAAGGACACTATACACTCCATACATATTCACACACATGATAAACTCTATACATAGACAGACAATACACACTCTATAGATATACACTCTATACATATACACACGATACACTCCATACATATACACACATAATACACTCTACTGTATAGATATGCACACATGACACACTCTATACATATGCACACGATACACACTCTAGATATACACTCTATACATATACACACATGAAACACTCCATACATATACACACACATGATCCACTCTATAGATATGCACACATGACACACTCTATACATATACACAAATGAT
>CAIGQZ010001455.1:1899206-1910567 GCA_903798205.1 Danio tinwini | reverse complement strand
TGTGAAGCACACTTGGCAATAAAACTGATTCTGATTCTAATTCTGATACACAGATGATACACTCTATACATATGCACACATGATACAATCCATACATATACACACATGATACACTCCATACATATGCACACATGATTCACTCTATAGATATACACACACAATACACTCTATAGATATACACTCTCTGGCGTAAAAGGTAAGTCACCTAAGCACTGAGCTACAGGGACTTTATGGTCCCATACAAATGAAGGGACATGATTTACTCCATACATATACACACACACACGATACACTCCCTACATATACACACACATGATACACTCTATACATATACACACGATACACATGCACACATATGCACACATGATACACTCTATAGATATACACACACATGATACACTCTATACATATACACACACATGATTCACTCCATAAATATGCACACATGATGCACTATACATATACACACCATACATGTACACACATGACACACTCCATACATATGCACTCATGATACACTCTATAGATATAAACTCTATAAATATACACATATGATACACACTATACTTATACACATGCTACACTCTATAGATATGCACACATGACACACTCTATAGATATACACACACATGCACGATATACTCTATACATATACACACGATACACATGCACACATGATACACTCTATAGAAATGCACACACATGATACACTCTATACATATACACACATGACACATTCCTTACATATGCACACATAATACACTCTATACATATACACACATGATACACATGCACACATGATACACTCCTTACATATGCACACGACACACTCCATACATGCGCACTCATGATAGACTCTATAGATATACACTCTATACATATACAACACAGTACAGATAAAAATGTGCTGGATAAGTTGGCGGCTCATTCCGCTGTGGCGACCTTGGATTTATAAAGGGACTAAGCCGAAAAGAAAATGAATGAATGAATGAATGTTGTTACCATAGCAAGTACAGTATTATCACAACCGATTACTTTATTTATTAAGACTTTGTTTTAGTTGCCATGATAAAATGGGATTGATAGTGACATTTATTTTAAGAGTGAATAGTACAGTAGGCTTAAGTTTTTCCTTATTTTTATCACAGTTACATTTCTGCTTGCGTTAGTTATTGCTTAAATGTTTTTTATTTGATTAGCATGGTGCACTTTTAGCATGTTTAATAAATGTTTTTAAAATAAAATGTAATCTTTACATCCAACTTCTATTCCAGGGGCGCCTTTGTGTAAACTCTAGCCACCGCTGTGGCCACCCCAATATAATTTTGCTGTTGACATTATTAATTTAAATGTACTTATGTAAAAGCACAACATTTCAATAAATAAATAAATAAATAAATAGCAGCCAATAAATTATTGTGGATTGATTGGTGCCACTAACGTAGCTGATTCACTTCCCCACCACCCTCCCCGATCATCGTTGACAGCACGCACACACCTTCAATATAGACAGCAATGGCAATTTATTAATTACCCTAAGGTACATCAATAGAAAAAGCTGTTTTAATAATAATGTGGCTCAAAAAGGAATATGGATACATGATATTATTAGAGTCTGCTTAATGAGTGTGTGCATATATAGTAATGCCTTTTGTTCATTTTATTAATTCATTATTCTTCATTAATTTTAGACACTTCATATACTGTATGCTGTACAACAAAAGTATGTGAAAATAACTAAAAAGTTATTTATTTATATGAAAATGGTTTAAAAACTAAATGTTTTTTTTATTTTATTGAATTTGAATTTATATTACATATGCTACATATACAACATATGTAATATAAATTCAAATTCAATAAACTTAAATTTGTAATATGTAATATATGTATATGCTACATATACAATATATACATATATTACATATTACAAATTTAATATGTAAGTCTATTTTAGTATTTTGGTTATTGTTAATAAACAGTGCACCAATTTAAATCATATCAAAAAGCACGAAAGAAAGAGGGAACACAAGACACAAATTGTGAGTCTGGTAGAGAGCGTAGAGAACGTTTTACAACATTATGTGAAGAAAACAACGTTATTGTTTGTATGAAGTAGCCTACATTGAGAATATGTGCTACCATATTACATTGCTGCTAGACGGATTTGCATCTTAATCTCTTCAGCACACACGAGATTCAATTAACAAAATACCAATTTCACTCAATTTTACTTTGCAGCATACAGGAGTTGTTGGTCTACTGCTGCCTCATTGAGGTCGATTATGTAATTTTGGTTAATCACAAGTTGATCACCGAAGACATAACATATCACAACTAAAACTAATGAATTAGACAGCAGTAGACCTGCAATTTCTGTGTGATGTGTGGCAAAATTGACTCTATTGTGGTGGAACTCGTTCTTGTGGAATATGCTGTGGAGACGAGATGTAGCACTGTTCAGCACTTTTTCAGCAAATTACATTTGTATTTTATTGTATCTGAGCAATGTTCTTTCATAAAAAAGGTTTAATTAATACAGATCTTACAACCATACATAATCTGGATACATTTTATTTTTCTGTTAAAAAGACTCGAAAAGACTCGAAAGTCAAACAGTAGGACATTGGCCTTGACTTGGGACTTGACTCGGGACTTGCCTGTCTTGACTCGGGACTTGAGGGCAATGAATTGAGACTTAAGCCTGGTTTGTACTTCTGCGTCAAGTGATCGCCGTAACCCACGGCCTATGCTTCGCGCGTAGCTGTGCATTTATACTTCTGCGCGCTGTTTGTTTTTTTTGCAATACACTTCCGAAACGCTAGCTGGCAGTAGGTGTTTATGTTTCTCTGTGTCGAGTTTCTTCGCTGGTGTTCTGTTTTTGCTGAACACTTCTTTAATGTACAAGTGGCTCAAATTCGCTCATTTTGAGGCGGGAACCGGCGGACGTGCAATCATAAGGTAAACACAAAACAACAGTCTCCATCCTGAGCTCCTTCATGGGACTCCACACTTGTAAACACTCGATGCATTGGCGCGCGGCTCTCACCTCTGCCCACACTCGTCAGCGCTACCAAGCCGACCAATCACAGAGCTTGCGCTACGCGTACGCGTTACATTTTTTGAGAGGTGCGCGTCAACGTCGCCGACGGTTACGGCGAGGGGCTATGCGTCCACGCGTAGAAGTATAAATCGGCCTTTACTTGTGACTTGCCAAACAGTGACTTGGTCCCACCTCTGCTCTATACATATACACACACATGATTCACTCCATACATACACACACTCTATACATATGCACACATGACACACTCCATACATATGCACTCATGATACACTCTATAGATATGCACACATGACACACTCTATACGGTGGCACCCATTAAATTAAAAAAGGCTAGAGAGAATAAAACTACACCATAGCACAATAGTCATACTCGCGCTCTCAAAACAGCAACCCGTGCCCTGGAACGTAAATGGAAAAAAACAAACTTAGAGGTTTTTAGAATTGCGTACAAAGACAGTATGTCCAGCTATAGGAGGGCTTTTAAATCTGCCAGGGCTGAGCACCTCCGCAAACTGATTGAAAATAATCATAACAATCCTAGATTTTTATTTAGCACCATTGCTAAATTAACAAATAATCAGTCATCCTTGGAACAAAATGTCCCACTGCATATTAGTAGTGATGACTTCATGAATTTTTTCAGTGATAAAATAGCAGACTTTAGACAGAAAATAGAAGATGTTAAACTTTCTGCACCACCTTATACTCCAGATCCAGTAAACATTCCACTGAATCAAAATAACCTACAATGCTTCAAAATCATAGAACAGGAAGAGCTAGATAAAATTATAAATAGTTCTAAATCAGCTACATGTATGTTAGATCCAATTCCAACAAAATTACTGAAAGATTTGCTACCTGTTATAGGAGAACCTCTCCTTAACGTTATCAACTCTTCTTTAGCTTTAGGCCATGTTCCAAATCCTTACAAGCTAGCTGTTATTAAACCTATTATTAAGAAACCACAACTGGACCCCAGCAACCTAGCTAATTATAGGCCTATTTCAAATCTTCCGTTTATGTCTAAAATACTAGAAAAAGTTGTTTCTACCCAATTATGCTCCTTTCTGCAGATGAACAATATTTTTGAAGTGTTTCAGTCAGGTTTCAGGCCTCATCACAGCACAGAAACCGCATTAGTGAAAATAACCAACGATTTACTCTTAGCTGCTGACCAAGGGTGCATCTCACTATTAGTTCTACTAGATCTTAGCGCCGCTTTTGACACCATTGATCACAATATTCTCATAGACCGCTTATATTCTACAGGTGTCCAAGAACAGGCTTTTTAATGGTTTAGGTCATACTTAGCTGATCGTTACCAGTTTGTGAAAATTAATGGACAACTTTCACAAGTAAGACTGGTAAAGTACGGGGTCCCTCAAGGATCAGGGAAACAGCCCTTTGCTGTTTACAATATACATGCTTCCCCTGGGGGACATTATTAGAAAACATGGGATCAGTTTTCACTGCTATGCAGATGATACTCAATTATACATTTCAACTAAACCGGATGAGATGTCTAAACTGTCTAAGCTAACTGAGCGTATTAAAGATGTTAAAGACTGGATGACCAACAATTTTCTTCTCTTAAACTCAGACAAAACAGAATTATTACTTATTGGGCCTAAATCCTGTACACAGCAGTTCCCACAACTCGACCTGCAACTAGAGGGATACAAAGTTAGAGTTAGCTCTACTATAAAAGATCTGGGTGTCATATTAGACAGCAATTTAACCTTTAAAAATCATATATCCCATGTCACAAAAACTGCCTTCTTTCATCTAAGAAATATTGCTAAATTGCGAAGTATGCTATCCATCTCAGATGCAAAAAAGCTAGTTCATGCTTTCTTGACTTCTAGGCTGGATTACTGTAATGCTCTGTTTGCTGGTTGCCCAGCATCCTCTATTAACAAACTTCAGCTAGTACAAAATGCAGCTGCCAGAGTTCTTACCAGGTCTAGAAAATATGATCATATCACCCCAATTTTATCCTCCTTACACTGGCTGCCTGTTAAGTTTCGTATTGAATTTAAAATATTGCTTCTTACCTATAAAGCCTTAAATAATCTAGCTCCTGTTTATCTAATCAACCTCTTGTCTCGCTACAATCCAACCCGCTTTTTAAGATCTCAAAACTCAGGGCTTCTTGTAGTACCTAGAATAGCTAAATCGAGTAAAGGAGGTCGAGCCTTCTCATTTATGGCCCCTAAACTCTGGAATAGCCTTCCTGATAATGTCCGAGGCTCAGACACACTCTCACTCTTCAAAACTAGATTAAAGACCTATCTTTTTAGCAAAGCATACACTTAGTGCATTACATAGCGGTATGACGCATGATGTGCCCCACACATGATTTTGCTTCTTGTTTATGTACACTATGAACAGCAGCTACGCTAATTATTCTCCTTATTCTGTATTTCCACCTGGGGGTACTCATCTCGAGACCCTCAGACTATGCAGTGCCACTGATGCGATCCAAGACCAGCGACGAGACGATCCCAAGGTTTCCGGACCAGGCCGTATCCTGAGCTGCTGCTGTGGTGGTCATGATGGAGAGCATGAGACTGATTCCTGTGATGCTCCAAGGACAGACGTGTCTTCGCTGAGGCCCAGCTACTGCGCCTAGACTGCAGCTCTGCTAAAGACGTTTGGCCATAGGAGAAATGGTCGTGCCTAACTGAGCCTGGTCTCTCTCGAGGTTTTTAAAATTCTTCACTTTCGCCAATTGGTGAAGTTTTTTCCTCGCCGCTGTCGCCACTGGCTTGCATGGTTCGGGATCTGTAGAGCTGCGCATCGATGGAATTGCTCCTCAGTGTTTGGACTCTCAGTAGTTATTATTAAACCACACTGAACTGAGCTAAACTAAACTGAACTTAAACACTGAAAACTGAACTGACACTGTTTCGATTCACTATAAACTTCCATGTGAAGCAGCTTTGACACAATCTACATTGTATAAGCGCTATACAAATAAAGATAAATTGAATTGAATTGAATCTATACATATAAACACTATACACACACACGCATATGCACACTCTATACATATACACATGATACACTCCATACATATACACACACAATACACTTCATACATATTCACTCTATAAATATACACTCTATACATATGCACACATAAAACACTCCATACATATGCACACATAATACACACCATACATATCAGTGTCTGGGATAGAACCCAGGTCATTGGCGCAAAAGGTGAGTTATTTAAAAACTGAGCTATTAGGAGTTGAAGACCCCCCTGCAAGCGAAAGAACATGATACACTCCATACATATACACACGATACCCTCCATACAAATATACACACGATTCATTCCATACTTGATACACTCTATACATATGCACACACACAATACACTCCATACATATACACACATGATACACTCCATACATATGCACTCTATACATATACACCATACATATACACACAGATGATACACTCTATACATATGCACACAGCTACAGGAACTTGATAGTCCCATACAAATGAAAGGACACGATGCACTCCGTACATATACACACACAATTCACTCCATACATAGGCACATATGATACACTCTATAGATAGCCACTCTATACATATACACACACACGATACACTCTATGCATGTACACACGATACACTCTATACATATGCACACATGATACACTCTATAGATATACACACTTGATTCACTCCATACATATACACACACGATACACTCTATACATATGCACACATGATACGCTCTATAGATATACACACACATGATACACTCTATGCACACATGCCAGGGTCTGGGATAGAACCTGGGTCTCTGGCATGAAGGTGAGTTACCTAAGCACTGAGCTACTGGGAGTTGATGGACAATTGCGAGCGAAAGGAAATACACACACGATACACTCCATACATATTCACACACATGATAAACTCTATACATATACACACGATACACACTCTATAGATATACACTCTATACATATACACACATGATACACTATAGATATGCACACATGACACACTCTATACATAAAAACAATTGATACACTCTATACATATGCACACACACACACACACACACACACACGATACACTCCATACATACACACACATGATACACTCTATACATATACACACATGATACACTCCATACATGTACACACACATGATACACTTTATAGATATGCACACATGACACACTCTATGCATATACACAAATGATACACTCTACAGTATACATATGCACACACACACATGATACACTCCACAAGATTTTGACCATAGGAGAAATGGTTGTGCCCAACTGAGCCTGGTTTCTCTCGAGGTTTTTTGAATTCTTCACTTTCGCCAATTGGTGAAGTTTTTTTCCTCGCCCCTGTCGCATCGATGGAATTGCTCTTCAGTGTTTGAACTCTCAGCAGTGATTATTAAACCACACTGAACTGAGCTAAACTGAACTGAAACTAAACACTGAAAACTGAACTGACAATTGAACTGTTTCAAATTACTATAATCTTCTATGTGAAGCTGCTTTGACACAATCTAGTTTGTAAAAGCGCTATAGAAATAAAGGTGAATTGATTTGAATTCACTCCTTACATATACAAATTATACACTCCATACATATGCACACATGATACACTCCATACATATACACTCTATACATATACACACATGATACACTCCATACATATACATACACATGATACGCTCTATAGATATACACTCTATACATATGCACACATGATACACTCTATACATATACACACAATACACTCCATACATATACACACTCCATAGATATGCACACATGATACATTATATAGATATACACTCTATACATATGCACACATGATACACTCTATACATATACACACAATACACTCCATACATATACACACACGATAAACTCCACACATATCAAATCAAATCAAATCAAATCACTTTTATTGTCACATCATCAGCAGCACGTGTGCTATGATGAGTGAAAAGCTTAGGTGCTGGCTCCAGACAGTGGAAAATACAGATAGTGCAAATACAACAACAGTGCAAAATACAGACAGTGCAAATACAGCGACAGTGTAAAATACAGACAGTGCAAAATACAACAACAGTGCAAAATACAGACAGTGCAAAATACAGACAGTGCAAATACAGCGACAGTGTAAAATACAGACAGTGCAAAATACAACAACATACTCACAAAAAAGAAACAAAACAGTGTAAATTTGGCAATGTGACAGTGATGCGTACGATGGATAGGTGTACACATAGTTGTAGGCAGTATTGTTTAAGTATGGATTGGTTAAAGTGCAGTGCATGCTACATCTTTATGGTGTGCAGTGTGGGGTATGGGAGAGTTTGTGTGGGGTGTGTTAAGTGTTCATCAGCCTGATAGTCTGAGGGAAGAAACTTTCCTTCAGTCGGCTGGTGCGTGACCGAATGCTGCGGAACCGTCTGCCTGAGGGTAGCAGAGAGAAAAGTCTATGGCTTGGGTGGCTGGAGTCGCTGATGATTCTCTTGGCTTTTCTCATGCACCTCCTGGTGTAGATGTCCTGGAGGGAGGGAAGCTCACCTCCTACTACACGTCCAGCAGTTCGCACAATCCTATGTAGACCTTTGCGATTGCTGCTGGTGCTGTTCCCGTACCAGGTGGTGATGCAGCCAGTGAGGATGCTCTCCACGGTGCAGGTGTAGAACGAGCGGAGGATGTGGGGGCTCATTCCAAACCTCCTGAGGCGCCTGAGGAAGAAGAGGCGTTGTTGTGCCTTCCTTAACACTGCGTCTGTGTGAGCAGTCCATGTCAGATCCTCAGCGATGTGTACTTCAAGAAACTTGAAAGTGCTGACTCTCTCCACTGGTGTCCCGTTGATGGTTATGGGAGTGTGTTCATTCTTCTCTCTCCTGAAATCCACCACCAGCTCCTTGGTTTTGCTGATGTTGAGTGAGAGGTGGTTTTCCTGACACCACTGCGTCAGAGTGTGCACCTCCTCTCTGTAGGCCATCTCATCATTATCTGTGATTAGGCCCACCACCGTTGTGTCATCAGCAAATTTAACGATGACGTTGGAGCTGTGTTTGGATGTACAGTCATGTGTGTACAGGGAGTACAGGAGTGGGCTGAGAACACAGCCCTGTGGAGCACCAGTGTTGAGGATCAGTGTGGATGAGGTGATGTTGTTCATTCTGACCACCTGGCGTCTGCTTGACAGGAAGTCCAGGATCCAGTTGCACAGAGAGCTGTGTAGGCCCAGAGCCTGGAGCTTCACCACCAGCTTGGCAGGCACTATGGTGTTGAATGCTGAGCTGTAGTCCACAAACAGCATTCTCACATATGTGTTTTTGTTTTCCAGGTGAGACAGAGCAGTGTGCAAGGTGAAAGCAATTGCATCATCAGTGGAGCGGTTGTTTCTGTATGCAAATTGCAGAGGGTCAGTGTTAGCGGGCAGTACAGAGCAGATGTGATTTTTAATCAGCTTCTCAAAGCACTTGCTGAAGATGGGTGTCAGTGCAACCGGACGCCAGTCATTCAAGCATGTGGTTTTAGCTGATTTCGGTATTGGCACAATAGTAGCTGTCTTAAAGCATGTGGGAACCACAGACCGAGAGAGCGAGAGGTTAAAGATGTCCGTGAAAACCCCCGCTAGCTGGTGTGCGCATGCTTTAAGTACACGTCCAGGGATGCCATCTGGGCCCGTAGCTTTTCGGATGTTCACGCGACGGAAAGATCTTGTTACATCCGCTACAGAAACAGTGAGTGTGCTGGCGGTTTCTGTATCGGCCGCGGGAGCGCGCTGTGTGTGCGCGCTGTCCTGGGCTTCAAAGCGGGCATAGAACGAGTTGAGCTTGTCCGGGAGAGACGCAGCAATGTTCACAGTGATGGATTTGTTGCTTTTAAAGTCTGTGATGTAATTAAGTCCCTGCCACATGCTCCTTGCGTTATTGGTGTTAAATTGACCCTCTATCTTGTCTTTGTATTGACGTTTTGCTGCTTTGATCGTTTTCCTGAGGTTGTAGTTTGCTTGTTTTTGTTCCTCAGCATTTCTGCATTTATAGGCGGAAGTTCGCACTGATAGGGCTGTTCGAACTTTGCCGTTGATCCATGGTTTTTGGTTGGGGTAGATGCGGACAGTTTTTGTTGGGACCACGTCTTCTATGCACTTTCTGATGAAGCACGTAACTGTGTCTGAGTACACTTCGATGTCGTCATCAGAAGCTGCCCGGAACATCTCCCAGTCAACGTCATCAAAAGAAGTATGGAATCCGATTGGTCTGACCAGCTCTGAAACGTCCTGAGGGTGGGTGGTTCCCGTTTCAGTTTCTGCCTGTAAGCAGGCAAGAGCAGAACAGAAGAGTGATCTGATTTGCCAAATGGTGGGAGGGGGAGGGATTTGTAAGCATCCCGGAACGGAGAGTAGCAATGGTCCAAAATACGATCGCCACGTGTGTTTGTGGTGATATGTTGAAAGTATTTTGGAGCGATTTTCCTGAGATTGGCGTTGTTAAAGTCCCCTGTAACAATAAACGCTGCCTCCGGGTGTGCGGTTTTCTGCTCGTTTATGCTCCCATACAGTTCTCTGAGCGCCTGCTCTGTGTTGGCTTGAGGGTGGATGTAAACAGCCGTAATAATGACCGATGTGAATTCCCTTGGTAGCCAGTATGGTCGACACCGAAGCATAAGGTATTCCAGATCAGGAGAACAAAATGATCTAACTGGGTGTATGTTTCTCTCATCACACCATAAGTTGTTAATAAAGAAACAAACACCTCCTCCTTTGCTTTTCCCTGTGAGTTCTTTCGTTCTATCCGCGCGGTGCAAGGAGAACCCCGAAAGTTCAGCAGCTGTGTCTGGTACCTCCACAGATAGCCAGGTTTCTGTAAGACAGATAATGCAGCACACATGATACACACATGATACACTCTATACATATACACTCTAAACATTTACATATACACTCCATACATATGCACACAATACACTCTACACATATATACACACACATGATACACATGTCAGGGTCTGGAATAGAACCTGTGAAAGGTAAGTCACCTAACGACTGAGCTACTGGGAATTGATGGTCCCATACAAATGAAAGGACATGATACACTCCATACATATACACACATGACACACTCTATGCATATAAACACATGATACACTCTATACATATACAGACATGATGCACTCCATACATATGCACACATGATACACTCTAAACATATACACTCTATACATATACACACATGATACACTCTATACATATGCACACATGATACACTCCATA
>CAIGQZ010001455.1:1876599-1894807 GCA_903798205.1 Danio tinwini | reverse complement strand
ATAGTTTTAATAACTCACTGATTTCTTTTATTTTTTTGCCATGATGACTGTACGTAATATTTTATAATTTATTTTTAAAGATACTAATATTCAGCTTAAAGTGCAATTTAAAGGCTTAACTGGGTTAAGTAGGTGAGTTTGGGTATTTAGGCAAATTATTGTATAATGACGGTTTGTTCTGTAGACAATTGAAAAAAAAAATGCTTAATGGGGCTAATAATATTGACCTTAAAATGTTTTTTTAAATATAAAAACTACTTTTATTCTAGCAGAAAAAAAACAAATAAGACTTTCTCAAGAATAAAAAAAAATGGTAGGCAATATTGTGAAAAGAAAATCTTGCTCTATTAAACATCATTTGGGAAATATTTCACAAAGAAAAAAATAACAGGAGGGTTAATAGTCCTGATTTCAACCCCTGACTTATTCTGACTTAAAGTTACTTTTATTCAACCAGCGATTTTGACCAGAAATGGCACAGGATTCTCCCTAAAGATGCACAAGAGGCATTATTGTGGGAAAAAAATATAAAAAAAATCAGCTTTTATTTACATTTGAAGTATATGCCAGTATATGAATAATTTCGGCCTTGACTTTATATTTTTTTCCTCTGTCTTTTTTTCTTCTGTGGCTATTTTAGCAGTGCTGATTGAGTTATGTGCAGTGCAGTTTGTACTCTGGTTATGCAACACTTTTGTTGAAGTGCATTTCTGCTTTGAATGTTGCTTTGTGCGGGGCTGGCATTCATGCAACTTTAACAGCATTGGCTAGTATGGCTACCATTAGCTCAACCTGCCCAGTCAAAGTTTTATTAATTAAAGTGTTGTGATGGCTACACTGAACATCATTCATCATACTTGAAAACACTGTCCTATAATTGTTGTGCATGCTGCAATTTTAAAGCTAGCATAACAAAACACAAACAAGCAACAAAACTTGACAAAACGTTAGTTTATCTCTAACATTCTACAATGTTGACATGGTATTGAAAGATGGGCAGAATCACATCTAATAATTAATTCATTAATTTTCTTTTAAGCTTAGTCCCTTTATTGATCAGGGGTCACCACAGTGGAATGAAATGCCAACTTATCCAGCATATGCTTTTTTTTACGCAGCAGATGCTCTTCTAGCTGCAACACATCACTGAAAAAACACACATACACACACACACTACAGACAATGTAGCTTACCCAATTCCCCTATAGTGCATGTCTTTGGACTTGTGGTGGAAAACGGAGCACCCAGAGGAAACCCATGCCAACACAGGTAGTACATGCAAACCACAGAAATCTCAACTGATTCGAGCTAAGGCTCGAACCAGCAACCTTCTTACTTTGAGGCAACAGCGCTACCCACTGTGCCACCGCGCAGCCTGAATCACATCTTATGTTCTTAGTGAAACACACATTGCACAAGAATTTTTATTTTGCAATTTATTTTTTACAGAAATCCGTTCTGTTCAGTCTGTTAATGTCTGTATTACAGCCTTATGACGAGTTCTTTCGTCATTTAATATTTACCGTAAATTACAATATGCATAATTAGCATTTACAGAACAAAACAGACCCAGCCAATATCCAAATAAACCATATCCACAACCAACATTTTATATTGCATCCAAACCACATTAATAGTAAGGTACAGTCTATAAATATGGAGGCTGCATTGTCAATGCTAGCAAGAGTCAAATTCACAGATTGAATGCCTATAACATTAAAGGAGTAGCTATAGCTACAAACTGTATGCTTTTCTTTTTTTTTTGTGGAATACAAAAGGAGAAACTGCGCAAAATTCACACTATTCTTATCCATATCATTTTAAAGAACGAGGATAGGTACTGCCAAAGGAAACCTATACAAAAAAAGTAAATAAATAAATCATACCACACAAAATGTTTGCATGAAGTCTGCAGCTCTGAAATCTTTTTTTGCATTCAATTACATTCCAACATGACACATCAGGACAATTTAAGCAGGGTTTAAAGTCATTTTCTCATTCTTATTTGCCTTGGACTGTTCATGATGTTCCATATTTGACATATACTGTACATAAATGATTGTTTGTGTGTAAGGTAAAAAAGTGAAACATTCTTTAAAAGAAATAAATAAATAATTATAATAATAATAAAAATCTTCTTTTGTGTTCCACAAAATAAATAAATTGCAATCAGATTTGTAATGTCAAGTGGGTGAGCAAATGATTACACAATTTGGTCCCACCATAAGGTGGCCTTAACTGCTATGCACTTACATCAAGATATAAATACAATGTACCTGCTGTTTTCATAATGCATTGAAGAACACTATTGGTGCTCTTGAGGTGGTATACAGTAAGGTTAGGGACAGGTTAGGTTTATATGGGTAGGTTTAAGGGTGGTTAAGGTGTAACATGGTCAACATTACAAATGTAATTACAGAAATTAATTAAATGCAGGTATTTAATCAACCATAACTACAATGTAAAAATATGTATTTATACAATTAGTACATTGTAGCAAATTAAAAAACTCTGTTTAAGTACATATAAGTTAAGGCCACAAAACAACAAAGTGGGACCCAGAATTCTAATTTTTGGGTAAAGTTGAATTAAAAACTCTGCAAAAAAAAAAAAAAAATGAAGTGAGAAAAATAAGATTGTAAATTAGCTGCCTTTAAAAAAAAAAGTTGTGCAAACAGTCATTTATACTTCCACCTAAAGTTTTAAATGTAACGCAAGTGAAATGAAATATTAAATAAATACATTGTGAACAAAGCACAGTTTCCACTCCCTGTGTTCAAGAAAATGAAACCTGCATTTCAGAAAGACACTATTGTATGTGATGTGCACTGGAATTTTTTCACCGGTTAGTCATCACAACATATGTTGAGAAAAAAGTTAGCATTTTTTGTTAAGGAATCCATCTGATAAATGGGTTTCTGTGACTCTTTACATGTTCCTGTGTGTAAAAAATCTCCACCACATATATATTTTTCCTGCACATCTTGCCTTTTCCACCTATTTTTTTAATGCAATAGATTAAAATGTGAAAGAAAACGGTAACAGTAAGAAGGTGTGATGTCCAATCACATAAGCCACTGCTCTTTCTCTTTACTGAAATGCTCCGCCCACTTCTTGGTGAGTTCCAGGTAGTGGTCTGGCTGATGGGGTTTGTAGTCCAAATACAGACGGGCCACAGTCTTTTTAGGAACAGCCCTCTCGATCTGAGTTCCTTCATGCCACTCATTAAAAGAAGTTATTGTGATGATATCAGGCCTTACTGACATTGCTGCCTGCAAAGAGGTCTCATAATATCGCCCATTCACTCTGTTGCGTGTATTGTGGTTGTTCCATGGGCGGACAGCGGTGTCCATATAACCAGGTCCAGCACTGGGCACAAACAACAAGTTGTTCTTGTCGCAGAAAGCCTTGATTGCTTTCCAGTTCTGGTGGGAGGATCCAAAGGAAAAACCATTAGAAGCAAAGTAGGTGTACATGCCATCAAAACCGCCAGCCAGGATGTCTTGCTTGTGACGCTCTTCCACAATGAGGGCGATGAAGATGCCATCGTAAGGAGTTCCTCTGAGACTGTGAGAGCCTCTGATAGTTAGCAGCTCAGCCCAGGTCTCAGGTGGGGTAAGGTATGAGTCGTACACATAAAAGAGTGGAAGGATCTTCCCAGTGCTGGACTTAAACCTGTAGAAAGCACCATGTGTCCCATATCTGAAAAAGATTGCAGGAGCGATGTGTTTATTTACACTCAAATATTTTTTAACACAAAGAATATACACTACCAGTCAAATGTTAGGTATCAGTCAGATTTAAAAGTTTTTAAAGCATATTCTGTACACTGTAAAAAAACACTGTAATGATACAGTGAAAAGTGTAAAACCCTGAAATATTTATTATAAAATAACTAATTTCTTACTGAATGTAGTTTAAAAACTAATATATTATGTAATATACTAGATCCTGTGAGCAGAACATAAATATGGTATTGATCCCAAACTGATGGGTGGTGTACATACACTAGGGATGCATTATAATTTGAAATAATTATATAAATATGTGTTTATCTATTCATGATTGATCAAATGCGTACCACCATTGGGAACAAATCTGCATTTATTGATCAGAATATGGTTAAGAATCATAACAATAAAAAATTAGTTTTCACAGTTGAATTTTCTTTAGAAAGTCTTTAGAAATCACTTTAGCTGTTCAAAACATCTCAAGACATTCTAGGTGCAAACAGTTTTGGTTATCAGTGACTAAGAAAAAAGCAGATATTTCTCAAACTGTTTTCTGTCATGTTTCACGAGGGGGAAAAAAACGAAAAATGAAAGACATGCAGATGTAGGAGGGCAGAATGTTTGGGTTGAACCCTTTAAACTTAATGTTAATTTATTGATTTACTGATTAGATTTTCAAATCCAAAGTTGTATACATTAATAGTAATAATGAAGTGTATGCTGAGAAAGTTTTGTCCTTGTTTTGAACATGAGCATTACAGAACACATGACAGGAGAGCTGTTTATATTACAACGTGGACTGTGTACAGTAAATCTACTTTAGGATTTTACATAATTTCTGTTGCTAATAAAGAACAATTCAATGATAAATATATTTGCAATATTGTGCAATAATTATGTTCATAATCAATCAATCATCAATAATGAAAAACTTTACAGTCAGTAGACACTTATGATGCTTTAGTGTTTTACAGAGTGCAGCCATTGTTACCATCTACTAAACCTGAGTGGGTGAGCTGCAATAGCATCAGGTCATGTTATACGTTCTGTTTCATGAATGATTAATAACAGAAAAGACTTCTATTTTTAAAACACCACTCTCTTTTTCTGTTCGCCTGACTGGATTGAATTTCACCAGCTTCTCCTGAGTTCAAAGCAAGCCAGCTCATCAGAATGAAGAAGAGCTAGACCTTTAGGTTAGCAGACAGGAGACTCTGATCTTTAGTGTCGGAAAGGTGCAGGTTGAATTGAGGTTTGGTTTTGAGGAGGTGAGTCTTACGTGTCAATGATGTATTTGATGTTGTCATGCACACTGAGGTCTGTCCGGCCTTTGTAGGGCTGCAGGTGAAACGCAACCTGTAAATATATATATGTATATAGTTAATAAAATATAAAATCTACAATTCCAATTTAGAAACAGTTGGAAAAGTATGGAAAATGCAAAAATAAAAAGAAAAAAGCAATTTCCAAATTTACTTTCTTTCACTTGTATTTCATTGCAGACATTATGAACACAAACTATTTTATAATTTGTCTGGTCAACTTCATTTAATTTGTAAATATACATCCTTTCAAGTCATTTAAACTTGCAACACATTCCAAAAAAAGTTGGGACAAGAGCAGTTTAGTGCTAGTAATCAGGTAAATTTGTTAAATAATGATGTGATTTGAAGCAGGTGATGTCAACAGGTGATTGTAATTATGATTTGGTACAAAAGCAGCATCCAAGAAAGGTCTAGTCCAGGGGTGTCCAAACTCAGTCCTGGAGGGCTGGGCGTCTGAAACCGCATACTTCCAAACTATACAGTATGCTAAAATCAGTATGCGAGCCAAGCAGTATGTCCAAATTCATAGAATTCAAAAATCTACTTCTGGCAAGATTTTGAAGTGCACATCCCATGAACGATGCACTATCCCATGATGCCCCGCGAGAGAATTCATGAATGGGAGTAAAGCGATGCAACTGTCACAGGTAGGTCACGTGACCATGCAAAATGGCGGATGTAGTATGTCCGAATTCCATTCATACTTCTCACATTCATACTGTATAGAATGTACTTTTCTAATGGCCAAGTAGTACGTTTAAATTCAAATTCAGTACTTACTGAGTAGTAGGCAGTTTCGGATGCAGCCTATGAATTTGGACATTCTACTCTGCTCGCGTACTGTATAGTATGGAAGTATGCGGTTTCGGACGCAGCCATGGTGTCCTGCATTGTTTTGCTTTAACTTGTTTCAACACACCTGCCTGGAAGTTTCTAGTATACCAAGAAAGAGCTTTATTAGCTGATTCAGGTGTGTCTAATTGGGGTTGGAACTATAATATTTAGAACACTGGCCCTCCAGGAATGAGTTTGAACACCCCTGGTCTAGTTTTTAAGGAACAAAGATGTGCTAAGGATTGTCAGTTTGCCAACAAATATGTTCCTCAAAAAACGATAGGAAGACATTTAGATATTTCACCTTCAACAGTGTTAACAATTAAAATATTCTAGGAATCTGAAATAATTTCAGTGCGTTAAGGACCAGAACGCTGGCCCAAGCTAAACAATAGCGCTGCATAAAGAATTATCTTTCATCTATAAGCTAAATGAGCCCACCACATGGGCTAAGGACTACGCTCAGGACTACTTTGGCAAACCTTTGTCAAGTTTCATCCACAAATGCCAGTTCAAACTGTACTACATTCCGTATGTATGCTTATCAAAAATTGTTTATACAGCAACAGTCACATTGAGACAGGAGATAAGAACATAATAATTTCATAACAGCACCCATGAAAAAAAAACATAAAGAGTAATGCTAATTGGTGAAAAATGCATATAAAGGATGTTTCTGCATAATGGACCAATACTTCCAAGCATATTCAGACTAAAACCATTACTGAATGCTGTACAGTAATGCTGTTTGATCACACTTAATCCAGAGGAGAAGTGACTGAAATTGAATGTGTTTCTGTAAAACATATGAAATGTTATCAATTGCTAATTTTGCACACCTGATGTACATTAGGAAACCGATGACATAGAGCAGAGTTTAATCACAAACAGCTGTCAGATATGGAAGGTTTTTCAGCTCATTTTTCATTAACTTTTCATTTTCTATTCCAGGTGTAGGTTATTCAAATAATTTAAAGTTTAATGTTATGATTTTGATAACGTGTTCATTTAATTAGCATTTTTTTTCAAGCCATTTTTCCCTTTTGATAAGGCTTAAGACTGGGTATTATGTAATACAATGCAGTTACACGTTACCTTGCAGAGAGCGTACAACATAGTACAATCTGCCTTAAAAATGTGGAGCAACTGAAGTACAAATTTAGTTACAAACTAGCTAGCAGTCACGAAGCCAGTTTAAGAACTTATGAACAGTTGGTGCAACCCAACCCTGTACTTTTATATGAAGCACAATGTTAGCTTTTAGCATAACGTTTGGATTTTACTGACAAGATTTCTAAAAGCCTGAAATTCTGCTGTTGACATAGTAATTAAGTTAAAAGTGCTTCCGGTGAATTGTGTGCAGTTACAAAATTGCACATTTATCGTCTGTTTTCTTTGACCTTATGTTCCAAGTTTCTTAAAAATGTAAAAGTATGTTTTCACAGTTCTTGATGCTCCTATAAATGAGACCAAATTATAATAATAAAAATTCAACAACGTTTAATTATATATTTTTTTGTCCATTTCAATGGACATCAGGTCGGAACAGTTGTACTTCCCGAACATTATACCAACATAAAATACAAAAAACATTCATGATTGCTGGTATAATCTTGAAATTTATTTTCAAAATCACAAATATTAGGATTGTAACATTTTTACATTAATTTTGTTGTATAGATTGCATCTTGTTTATAATAAACTTTAGCTTCATCTTCCTCATAACTCCACATAATGTCCAAATCTGATATATTTTTATGTGCAATATGTTCAAGAACTTTAAGATCTGTATATTTTGCATAATCGTTTTACCAATGAATTAGGACATCAATATAGTTTTGTTTAATATAAAAAGCATTACTGGTGATTTAATTTCAATAACAAATTTTAAAGCCATTAACCATCCTAATGGGCAAACATATTAGAAAAAATCCTGATCTAAAGCTTGCAATGTTACAAACTATTTTAAACTGTAATTAGTAAGTGCAGTCTCTCTTTTTATATATACACTCTATTAAATATTGGCAAACAGTAAATCTGAAAAAAAAAAACATTCTAAATGTGGCTTACATCTGTGGAGTGAAGTGATGTTATGCTGCTTTTCAGTGTATTGGATTTTTTTCAAATGACTTCAGTAACACCTTTGAAAGGTTGCTGACAGATGACCTTCTCATAGTCTGAGAAGCATGGTAACGTGAGACAGTCATGATTCCTACAGGAGAGTCCATCTCCACTTCAGTGACAGCGACATGTACATGGCTGATTGAACTAAAACACCCTGAGGCCCTTAAAGGAGAAAAGCCAAGCACAAACACCCACCATTTTCCCACACCGCCAATCCGGAAGGTCTTTATGAACTGTTTCCATGACAACCTGCTTTTCGGCGACACAGCTAAGTCTGTCATGGACAGTTTGACATCAGACTCATGAACAAGTATTGTACATCTGTTCCACTAAAACGGTCATGAGTTTCAGCATCCCTCTGTTTCTTTAGTGACTGATCATGAGTGTATTCATTCAACAGCTAGTAAAAGTACATTGGTGTTTCACACATACGCATAAGCAGAAAAGTCAGAAGATAGAAAGTCAGCCAGTGCTACCTGTTTGAACAAAGTCTGTATGTGCTTTACTTTGTGTTATTCCTGCTATGTGACAGGGAATATGTTCTACTGAATTGTGAATTTGTTTTGACACATTTTGAAAATCAGAAGTGTCAATTCCCTGCAGTAATATCTTATGCACTGCCATCTTAGCCAAACTGAAAAAGTATCTTTAAGAAATGTTTTAAACATAAAATGCAAATTTAGCATTTATCTTTCAGAAAAAAGGACTGATTTTAAAGGTTGGAAAGAAATGCACCCAGAGACAAGACTACTGTGAATCCTGTGTCATTTGAATGGCTGAATGTTTCTGTACAGAATGAACCATGGCCTTGAGCACGGTTATGAGATATAGTGGTTGTTGTCTAAGATCTGGAGTGACGTCAATCCACTCAACCAGACTCAAATTAAAAAGATACTAGATTGCACAGAAAGTCTTTCTCACAACCAAGAGAGAAGAACAAATACAGTACACTAATGAATCAACAAACTAGCTGACAGCTCACTCAAATGATCAACTGCAGACATGCAAAGTGTGTAAATAGATTATTTCAAGATTTCTGGAGGGCAGGCTTCTTCAACTAGACCATGGAGGGGTTTCCAGGTTTAGTGTTTGGTCCCTTTATTTTCTCAACATTCACAACATATTGGACTATGTCAACCTGACAACTCCATAGTCTCACCAACCCTGCCAGCATTTTTGACATCTTGCTGCAAGCAGAATTACCTTAATCTTAGCCTCCTCTTAAAACAACCTCTAACATCCTGTTTGTTGAAGGTTTCGATTGTACATTTTGGTGAAATAACAAAATGAAATGAAGAAAAGTTGCAAAAAAATGTTTTACAGGATGGTCAATCCAGGCATTAATATTATTATATGGAAATGTTTATTTTGTGATTAAAATGGAGAAAAAGTCTACATTTGGTAAACAGATTATTTTAAAGTTTGAATTTTTCAAACTATTTATTTATTTTTATTTTACCCAACAACTGCTTAATTGCTTCATACTGATAGATCCAGCAGGTGCCAAAGTGTAAAAAATTTCACTGGTGAGACTGAGCATAAAAATAACCAAAAGCAATTAACTGCTTTTGCCAAATGAAGACTAGGGCTATTCGTACCAGAGATATGAAGCGGTCCATTTGATAGGCAGTTTATTTTTACCTCATTCTAATGGAACTGTTACAGTGCTGCCATCCATATTAATTATTTATATATTTATCAGGATAATAACAATTACTGATGCACAAGTAAACATGAAGATTTTTAATAATTTTAATAATCGGAGACTTTTGTAACTGCAATTGTCTTTTGGTGGGCATTCAAGCTTGATCAATTAAATCATAGTTTTTTAAAGAAATTCCATGAGTGTTTGATTGTGAAAAGGAAGGTCATTTTTATATAGCTAATCTAGCCAAATCATGGATCTTTTGGGTGAAAATAACTGTATAGTTAAAAAAATTACTGAAGTTGCAGCTAATGGCTCCAACATTGTAGGTCTGTCAGAGCATGAGAACTGTGATAATTTGTCATTAAGATGCTTACATCTGGTGAGAAACATATCCAAAAAGGAATATCAAACATAAAGTCCAGCACTGTAAATCTTGATTAGAAGCTAAGCACAAGCAGTGAAGACATATGCTAGATTATACTCCACTGCACAAGCGACCTTTGCAATGCAACTGCAAGCATTCATGAATGTGTACAAATAACTGCCATTGTTTGCTAGTTACAAGCCAATTTACATTTTTTAAAAGTCCCTTACAATACAGCCTCTCATTTTTGTCAAGACTAAAAATGACATCTGTGCTACAGAAGGCCATGCTTTGTTTACCCAAAACAGAACATATGAACAAATACAGAATTCAAGGATCTCCACTGAATGTGAACCTGACTCATAAAAACACCACATTGGAATAGAAATTACCTTCAAAATGACTAAGCAAAGCATACACTAACGCTGTTATTGCAGGCAAGGTGTAACAGACTTGCTTCTCTTGACAACAAGGGATTACCAAACATGATAAACAAAAAGACTCAGCTCCTTGTCTAAACTCAACTCATCAGGTACAAATAGTAAACACAAGTATAGGATCAGAGGCTGATAAAAAGCACAAACTCTTCAATTATAACAACAAAAAAATAAAAAAAATGTTCAGTTCCCTGAGTCACTAAATGAAAGAATAGCTCAAAAACCATATGTACTTTATCATATTTAGTCTCATATATATATATATATATATATAGATAGATAGATAGATAGATAGATAGATAGATATATAGATAGATAGATAGATAGATAGATAGATAGATAGATAGATAGATAGATAGATAGATAAAAATAAGCACATAGGTAATATTTTCTTTTGATACTTTTTTGTTCTTCTGAAAACATCCACAATTTGAAGAATGCAGATATATAAAGTGTTGCTGGTCCACTTTGACAATCATAGGATTCTTTTTTTCCAAACTATGGAATTAAGATGCCCACATTCTTGAAAAATTTTATGCTTTGTTCCTTTAAAGAATGCACACATAGCAGGGAGGTGCAGAGACCTTTTAAGGGGCAGGGGCTCACGTGGAAAAAAGGGCACTTTTTAAAAAATAATAATTGTACTTTAATAAATAAAATATATTAAAGGAGATTTCACCCTAAATTCACCATATACTCACCCTTAAAAGGATAGTTCATTCAAAACTAATAATTCTGTCACCATTTAGTCACCTTTTACTTGTTCCAAACCTATTTGACTTTTTTTCTTCTGTTGAACACAGTATTGGTTTTTCCTACTCTAGAAGTAAATGATTGCAAGTTCATAGCTTTCTTTAAAATATCTTTTTAGAATTTTTTATTCATTAGTGTTCAACAAAATAAAGAGACAAAGATTTGGAACCACTTGAGGGTTAGTACATTTAAATTTTTGGGGTGAACTATCCCTTTTTAATCTATTATTTTTGTTTGAGTATTTTTTTCTGTTGAACAAAATAATAAAATATTTTAAAGAATGTAGAACACACTGATAGCCACTGACTTCCATAGCTAGCCTATATGTACATGTTTTATAGCTTCAATTAACATTATATATTCTGAATAAATGA
Source organism: Danio tinwini (assembly GCA_903798205.1). NCBI lineage: Eukaryota > Metazoa > Chordata > Actinopteri > Cypriniformes > Danionidae > Danio > Danio tinwini. The sequence continues at coordinate 1,883,217 of CAIGQZ010001455.1, read as the reverse complement.
CTGCAAAAACAAGAGGGTAATATTTTCACCATCCAGCTGTCGTTTCTCTATTACATTAGCCTGTATGCCTAATAGGGGTGTCAAAATTAATTGTTTCCTCAGTGCACCGCGATGCAGACGCAGACAATTCGGTATCGGTTCAGTAATAATCATAACCGGTTATTATGTACTGACGTCATTGATCTCATATGCACTGTCGCTGTAGCTTATGGCGAAGGAGGCGAGATGCGAGCATTTACAACGATCTAATTACTTAAAAACGCAAAAATAGTGCACAATTTCACTGCGTGTGTTTGCTGGACAGTCTTTTACTGACACTTACAGCAGAAGCCCCTATTTCACTGCGATTGAGAGAACGAAAGTAAACTCTCTCTCTCTCTCACTGTGGCACAGTGTCACTCATCTGTGAAAAGCGCAGCGCGCAAGAGCCAATAGCAGGTCTTTCTGTTGAGTGTGTGACCAATCATAGGGGTGTAAGAGAACTTGGTAGACAAAGATCAGAAAGTGAGCGGGTCAGCGGGATATTTATATTTGTTTATATTATTTGCTATAAATGCTTGTGTTGTTTAAAGGTACAGTTTATATATCTGACTCTTTGAATTAAAGGACAAAATTGTATTACAAATAGTATATAAATATAAATCTATTTATACATTTTAATACAAATATTGCTGTGCTGTGAAAAAATATAAAACTGTGTATGGAAAGCATCGTCAATGCACCATGATGCACCGAGATATCGAATTAAACCGAATCGATGGCATGATAATCCGAACCAAACCGAACCGTGAGACCAGTGTAGGTTCACAGCTCTAATGCCTAAGATATTGCCCTGGCGAAACTTTAGCTAACTTATTACATGGTTGTTAATCAGGAGGATGTTGGCAAGACAAAATAGCCTATTTGCTTTTAAACTTTTGAATAAATAGCCGGCGTTAAATTTGAGCTACAGGTTAGGTAGTCTTTTGTTAACCATAACTCACCTCCACACAATATAGATGAATGACAGATGAATTTACATCGGCAGTTCTATCGATCATATTGTGCTGCCATAACAAAGGTCAGCTAGTAATGTATGTTTTACACACACTCTGTCTGCAGTGTGTGTGTGGGCCAGACTGTAAAGCTATGGCCCGGATGCAGTGTGGATGCAGGAATTGGCATAAGCACTGATAGACGTTACTCCACTGTTGAAACCTTACTTTTGAAGTAGCAATGTTAATAGAGTCTTCGTAAGAGCATGCGCCATGTATGTGGTTTTTCTTTCCAACTCGCCGGTTCGATGCTCGATTGGAGCGGCTAGACTTAAACCAAGATATACTTTAAAATGTAGTTTTTTTATTGTTTGACAGGAAAAGCTGTCCTTAAATAGAACACGCATTAACTTATACATATATTATATTATTAGTAGTATTTAAAAAAATAATTATTATCCCCAGGAAAAAAAAGTGCATTTTCTCTCCAGGAGAAAAAAGGGCAGGGGCTCAAGCACCCAAAGCCCCCACCTCTGCACGTGCCTGACACATAGCTATTGCCCAAGTAGTTAACATGATTTTTGTCCAGCTCAGCTCACAGTTCAAGATGTGCTTCTTACAAACTCAATCTTCACAAATGCTGTGGTTTAGGACTGTAATATGCTTATGGTTCAAAATATTCATATTCACATACAAAAATGTGCAATAAAATATAAGCTTATGAATTTGTCATGTTTGAAGAACTGAATGCCTATAAAAATATTTGCATTAGGCATGGGATGATAACGGTATTCAAGGTATACCGCGGTTTAGAAAAGTCAAGGTTTTAAAACCGACAAAATATTCTGTAATACCGTTCCTAAGGTTTTTGTTTTTGGGACAACAGTCTCTGTCCCCAGCTGAAAAAATATCCAAAGATGCTGTTTTAAATTGTAAAGAAATCTGTGTTTTGAAACTAATAAAGACAGCAGGAGTCAATGATTCATTTGCATTATTTATCCTGACATGTTTACTGTTTCAAAATATTTTTTAATAAATGTATTGTGTTCAAAGGGGAACATTTTTTTAGTTTTTTAGCCAGACAGTTAAAAAGAACATATTTTAGAGAAGTGAGCACAATACCAGTATACCATGAAACCGTGATATTTTTACCCAAGGTTATCATACCGTCAGAATCTTATACCGGCCCATGCCTAATTTGCATTACCAAAACATTCAATCATTTCCCTTTGGGCTTAGTCCCTTATTTACATGGGAATGAACCACCAGTTATTCTGGCACAAGCTTTACGCAACAGATGCCCTTCCAGCTACAACCCAGTACTGAGAAACACCCAAACACTCTCTCTTTCACACATGCACTCATACACTACTGCCAATTCTAGTTTATTTTGCATTGTGAGGGAGATCACTTGGAACTCCATTACCAAAACAGTCTTTGTAAAAAACACTTGCTGTAACATGTATCTCTTTGCTTGCATTTTAGGTGACAATCAACTGAAATCAGAAAACTGTGAATATGTGGACAACAATGTGTTGTAAAATTACTGAATGGGGTCTTTTACGTGAATGTGTTATGTTTAAGTGGTTTGACATTGATCTATGGCGCTGCATCTGTTAGAGGTAGATATGGCCAATGAAGACCATTTAAGGGCACTGCCCCATTGTCAAACCGTTTATGTCTAAATGTTTTTTTTTGTACTTTTATTTCCAGCAGTGCAAATTTATTAAAAGAAAATTATAATAATAAAAAGAGTTTTTGTAAGAGGAGATAAGTTCTCTCACCAGTTACCTTGATACTGTGTCTATGGGCAGCATCCATTACAGCAGGCACTAGATCCTCTGAGGGTTTGCCATGTTCATCTGCCACACCAGGTGGGTACCAGGACAGGACCACCACACCTGGCATCAAAAGTGTAAATACAATCTTCATTTTTAATCTTGAATGTTAAGGATGAACTATCATCATCATCATTATCACCACCACTAAAGCAGAACTCATCAAATTGTATTTTGACCAAAAAAACCTGCAGCTGCAGCTTCGATTTGTGCCATGTGAGATTCAATGACTTCTGGATCTCTGGAGCTGTAGGGTCCCAGTTCAGGATAATAACTGGACGCAATGTCATCCGGAGGATTGTGTCTTCCTTTAGGGTGACTGGCAGCTATTTTGGGGTCCCAGTGTGGTACCAATACGTGGTCCCAGTGTATATAACTACTGTCCATCTGTGGTGAGCCATACCATAAATAATAGAATATGTGAATGTCATAGAATATGCTGTGATCAGGACCAGAGTTGGAGAACACGATCTTGGTGTCACTGTGCAAACCACCATTTTGGCCTGCTGATTCTACTAAATGATTGGGTCTCTGTTCCATTCGCTCTCCAACCAAAGGCATCAGCTCCATTCCTGGTGCAAGATCTGAGAAACCATCAGTGGGCTTTAGTGTTCTTAGGCCCATCATAGTGCCAAAAATGAACAGAGTGAACAATAACAGAGCCACGCACGCTTTCCTGCGTAACCTGTTCATGGCCGCTGTCCCTGGTCCTGGAAAAAGCAGTCCAAATAGAGGTTAAAACGGTTGAGGCCTCCAAAAGTGGCTTGAGAATTTCTTGTGTTCCATTTCGCCCTCTATCAGACTTGCATTTGACACCCTGAGTTGGTCACTTATTGGTCTCTGCTAGGAACCCATTCTTTTTCATACATTAGCAAATTATGAAGATGCTCAAAAATAGCTACATCCGATGAGGACATTAAACTGATTCCCATCACTCCACATTATTTATCAATGCATATTCATAACTCAGCAGTTCACGCTATATTAACAAATTAACAATGCACAAGGCATATGTTTTGATAAGTCGAACACGCCCGTTTGAATCCGACGCAGAGATCCAAGCAATCATGCCTTTATCACATGCATCAATACATCCGTCTCCATCGTTTACTTTGTGCTGCTTCCCACTCGCAAAACTGAAGGCTGATTTCCCTCTCGTGTTCTCATACATACGCGTGGACCTTTCTCCAATCTCTCTACGCAGTACAAAACACTTTCACATCAGATACACCGGCTATGTGAAAGCATCGGCTGATTTCCGAGCCTCTGTCGCCAGTGTGCTCGTGATAAATCATCTCGTGTTACTGGAAGGTGGAGTCTCGTGGGTTTGTCACCATGCACGCATGCTCGGGCTTGCACACTGGCTGTGTTCGCAATGGCGTGATGCATACTGTATACTAAATAGCACAGACTCAATATGCATACTATTCGCTCAAAAATGTATGCATTATGCATTTCAGTTAACATAATCAATTAGTAGCATAATGTAAACATTACACTTTGGTAAAGTATTTGGTCATTTACTGTCATAGTTGTTATTTTATTGATAGTAATAGTTATTAAGGAAAAGTAGGTTGTTCATTATTATTTCTTCTTCTTGCTGTTTTTGCTGTTTATTATTAAATTATTAATCGTGCCTTATTGTCTTCAAATTCACAGACAATAGATAGGTGTGCAAAATTATATTTATTTTGATCTTATTTCAAACATACTGAACAACTGATCCGTTTCAGACGTTTATATTTTTTGAGAGGTTCTCAAATCCAACAGTCAAATTATTTTATTTAAAACATTTAATGATAACATTTAGCGCACTGCAATGACATCTAGCGGAAAACAAAGCAATGCACGTATGTTTTTTTTTAACGAATTCTGTCTATATTGCAAATATATATATTCCTGAATATTTATAATAACTTTATATTCGATTGTTTTGATTAAACTTTTTATACACTTCCAAAAATACAGACGTAAATGTTAAAGGAAATTATTGAAATATGCCTTATGAATTGAGTGAATATGTTAAATGAAGAAGAATACATTTCTACATTTATTTCATGACAGTTACAACTAAATATACTCAACTAGTGTAGTGTTGAATGAATGAATACATAAGTAAGACTTTATACACATTTTCTGAGCATTTTGATATTTAAACAGTTTAATTTGAGGCAATAAATGGAAAATAAAGCACATTTTTGTTTGAACTCTTGAGTGGAATTCTGTTCAAATTTTCATTTTATTTAATAAAGGTGGAGCAAGGAGCATAAATCAATCTGTTTTAAATCTGTCCTCCCCCTCAGTGTGCTGAGGATGGTACAGTCTGTTTCCAAACCCTCTGTAAACAGCCTGCTTGCCTTCAACAGCCTGCTTGCCACACACACACACACACACACACACATGAAGATGCCCTCATTTACACCTGTTCTGTTCAAAAGAAACATGCTACATACATAAATGAAAACCATCTTGCTGTAGGGGTACTCTTTATTGGTAAGTGATGCTTTTATCTAGAATATTATATTGTTAATATTAGACACATTTTTGATTGGATTGAACATGAACAACCATGATGTTGTGATTTAGAATTTTAAACTAGTTTCTTATAACCCAGTTTTTGAAGTAATTTTTCTTTCACAATACTGTTTTGTTAAGGTTCATGTGGAATTATCTCAATAAATATAAATTTTAAACATTATTGTGATGTTGTAAAGTTGTAACAGTTACGAGAAAAATGTATATAATAAATATTTATATACATAAAAAACAATATACAGAAGTTACTTTATAATTTGTATGCATTTCTGTTAATATTAATATATGAACACAATATTATATTTTATCTGGTTCTTGCTATTTCGTAATGTCTTTATGTCAAGTACTTTACTTTAAGTGGTACTCATAGGGGTAAAACAGTCATTATTACCCTTTTCTGTCATTGTTTACTCAGCCTTCATTTGTCACAAACCTGTTCTTTTTTCTAGCATTTTTCACAATACCTTCTTTTGTGTTCTCATAAAGGTTTGGAACAAATAGTGAGTAAATTTTCATTTTTGAGTGAAATATCCCTTTAAATGAACAGCATTGTACATTAACTCTAAGAGGTGCATTTTACTCTCCAAATAGATATATTTACCTTTAACATATTTGCAAGAACTTTGAAGAGTAAATAAGGTTTTCCTATTTGAGGGTACGTGCAATTTTCATATAATGTAAATTGAATGTCAATAAGTCCAACAGTACAGCCCTTTAAATACCTCTGTTAGTGTCCAGTAAATTCAGATATCACCTTTTCATTACCATAAAGCAATGAGACAAGCTGTCTCTCTGAGCTGCTGTTCTCTTTCTGGAATGATCTCTTTAACCAAATGAGTCACTGTAGAGCAGAATAAGTGTCTCATCATGTATGCGTTCAGCCTTGTCTCGTTACCCCCCCACCTAGTGTTCTAGGACATGCAGCTATTATGCTGTGCAGTGGAGAAGAGCAAGGGATGCATAAACATGCGTTTCCTAATTTTTGATTCTCAGCAACATGTGGTTGTTGTGTAAGATGTCTCAGAGTGGTATTCTGGGTAATTCAGCACAGTAAGCCCACGCTTTTTACTTGCTTTGTGAGATTCCTAGATTGACTGTATTTACTGCCTTTTTGTGTTCACCTTGACAAGTAATTTAGTCATCTTGCAGTCACATCATCTCATTCAGTCTGTCTTAGAGAGAACAGCTTGTTTCATGTACATGTGTCTGTATAAATCCATGATATGTGTGTGTGTGTGTGTGTGTATGTATATATATATATATATATATAT
>CAIGQZ010001455.1:1807207-1836599 GCA_903798205.1 Danio tinwini | reverse complement strand
ACACACACACATGGAAACAAACTTTGGATAATTGGTTAAACTGGTCAGGGATCAGCAAGAGAGGATCCAGATGCAGAATGAGCAGGGAAGTTTTTTAAAGTAGAGACAGCACAAAATGAATGAAGCACGAACCTAGTCCACATGATAGGGCAGGCCACACAACAGGAGTTAGGCTGGTTGTTGATGGTGTAGCTCCAGACACTGTGGCAACAATGAGAAGCTCACAGATCCAGAGGCGTACTGAAGCAGGAGTCAGGAGAATCAACAACCAGGGAGGACTTAGTGAGCAGAGCAAAAATCAACATGACAGACACACATAAAAACAACTGGAAGGACAAGAGATAAATAAACATACAGCAGAGTATCAGTAATAAACTTGCAAAAATAAACAAAGCACATGTGAAACAGCTGTCGAGTCAGAGAAAATCAAGAACTTGCAAAAAAACACATATGAACCCCCACCCCCCACCCCCCCCCACCCCCCGACACACACACACACACCCCCCACCCCCCCAAATGGGAGACAGATGCTCTTAGACCCCGTTTACACTAGTATGTTTTAGTTTTAAAACTGCGTTTTAGAGTTAAAACGATCTGCGTCCACACTAGCGTTTCACCCAGCGTTTCTGAACAGCTCTCTGTCTACACTAAAACGGTAAAAACGCACATCACGTGATTACACACACACTCTCTGGCATGCACTGCGCTGACTGCAGCATGCTTTGAGAGTGTAGTGGCAATTTTCTTTAAGGAGGCTCTCTCAGTGGTCAAGAAGACAAATTCTTACCCAAAGTGTCTTTTAAGGTTTTATTCTTTGCAAAGAAGGTCAGACAATCATACAGCAACGCAGGTTTCTGCTGAGAGTGTTTTATCTAGTTTGTAATGCCCACAAGGTCATCAGTGACATACAGGATGACATACAGTTACATCAGCACTCAACTTCATTTTTAACCATCTATATCCCATTCGAACATGTAGTTAGTTAAATCACCATGTACTTATCCAGATATTATCTGGTGATAAACAGATGTTTAAGTGGTCACACTTGGTCTACTTTAAACAGTACATTTCATGAAAGAATAAAAGAACAGACATTTATAATCTATATAAATGAATATATATATAAAATAAATATAAGATGAATAAAATTAATTTCCACCACAGAGAGCATACCCATATGAGAGCTGTGCTCGTCGGACTGTTCATCACGGATCTACCGCTGGATCTAATCTTACTATATTTGTTAAACGTGATATTTAATTAATCTTGTTGTCTATATCTAACTACATATTCCCTGACTTTGGTCTTTTGAATCTATTACTTGTGCTCAGGTAACGTGTTTTGGCTGAGCGCAAAGATAAGTTAGTTTAATATCTTAATTAATGTAACCGCGGACAATTCTGCTAATCTGAGATCTGACTGATTGCTTGCCTTTATTTTCTTTATTGTATAAACTTATTGTGCGTTATACTTTTATAATGGTCATTATTAATTATTAAAACTATTCAATGTAAGAGAGGATATGTTTCATAATTTCAATGAAAACAGCATAGTGAGACAGTGTAGCCAGGGTGATGTGAATGACTTTAAAAAGTACACACTCGGGAGTTTGTTTTCCTTATCAATTTGCGAAGTCTGAACTTACAAGGAGAGGATGCAGGACTGAACTTTAATATTGAGGAAAAAGCCCCAATCAGAGAGGCGAATGTCTGCAGCACCGCCTCCATTTTCAGATGTCTCTGTTTTTTCCCCCATCTACACTGAGACAGAGCAGCAGCGTTTTAGAATGAAAACGGCCTCTTCAGCATTTTCAAAACGCTCCGTTTTCAGGGCTCGAAAACTGCGGCGTAGTGTGGATGGATGGCGTAACCGTAGCAAAACTTATGCGTTTTAAAACTAAAACCTATTAGTGTAAACAAGGCCTTAGGATCCAAATGGGGAATACCAGCTTAGTCTGAGTTAACAAGCAGAAACCTGTCCTCCCCTATTTCAAGTCAAGACTAAGTCCAATACTGAAGCCACAGGCTAAAAAGCAGGCGGTTCAGCAAGCAGCATCCATTTCTGACCCCATGAACTGTGTCAGCTGCATTCAGAGGAGATTCCCCTGAGCCAGTTTAGTCTGCTTCAGTCACATCCAAGATGATCAAGTCAGCTATAACCCACTCATTCTTAGTCAGATATGTCTAAGCCCACTCCACTTAATCCAGAATTTCCTGACTCAACCACTATCTACCCTTAACTGAGACAACCAAGTATTTTGCCCCACAAAATATTTTTGCCCCATCTATTACCCATGTTCCTGTGTTCCAGGGTGCAAAGTCTGTTCCAGTCTCTGAGTCAGAGGTGATTGCTGTCACTTTGTTTGAATCAGCCCTAATGACTACAAATACTACAGATTTAAATCGGCTGCATCAACCCCTTGTAAAAAGAAGGAAGCATTCCATACAGTCAAATGTCCTTACTCGGGTCCCTAGTCCTTGTGTCCCAGAATAATCTAGTCCAATCAATCCTTCCCAGTTATCTGTTTTTCCCACTGTGTCCAATGTCAGTCTGACCAGTCATGTCAAGACTATGGTTCTGGTCTGTCAAGTAATGGCCATAGAGGCCATCTCAGAGTCACCTGCTTTATCTGTGGATTCCACTAAGGCTGTACTGAGGGGCCTGCTCTTAAGGTTTTAACCATGGGGGCTATCCCTAAGGCTCTCTGTCTGCATCTTATCGTTAAAGATGCAAGCCCTGAGTACCCTGCTCTCCCTAACATAACTAATATGGTGGTTTTTAGCCACCCAAGACCTTGTGACCAGCAGTTATGGAGCATTATAAGCATTACAGTTCACTACATGTCCTTAGATTGGCAGCTTAAATGCCATTGTTTGGTGTCAGATTTTTCCTTATGACCACACTTCAGAAAATATTTCTGAAATGTTTGAACATGATTTAATCTAGCCATTAACAAAGCCTTAAAGGTCCAAATGGTAGAATTTGCTGTTCATTCAGACACTTGATTCAGGGATATTCACTAAGGGAGTTGAAAAAGGAAAATAAAATGAAAAACAAAACAGGCAGACCTCGAACTCCCTCAACATTCCTTTATCCAAGATGCGATAACAAGATGGGGATCAACCTTTTAGATGATCTCCAGGTTTCTGGAGCAGAAATAGGCTATCTATGTAGACCTTGCCAGTGACATGAATACACTGCGACTCATGCCAAAAGACAGTGACATTGCCATACTTAAGAATGTCAACCAGCTCCTTCAGTATCTCAGTGACCTAACTAATGCCCTGGCCTCTATGAAACAGGTCACACTATCACTAACACCAGTACTGAAGCACACAGGCAGTGATATATTCACTGAGCAAGCTAATGATAACCAACTAATGGGACAGATGAAGAAAGTCATCAAGACTTGCTGGAAGTGAAATAAACAGAGTGTGTATGCAAGAAGCCATGAATCTTACAGAAGGGAACAAAACAGAAAGGAAAGAAAGTTATGCACTAGAGTAAAGCAGTAGCATTGTCTCTACTAAAAAGTATGTCTGGGTTGCAAATAACTTCAAGCAGAAAAAGACAACCTGAGGAAATGGCAATGAAATGAGAATGTATAGGTCTCTTTCTACCATTGTCTCTAATGCTGACCCCCTGGCTTGGTGGAAAATGCATACTGAAGAAATGCCCCTTCTGACAAATGTATGCAGGAAGTATCTCTGCATCCCTGCCACAAGTGTGTCTTCAGAAAATATGTTCAGTACATATGGACCTATTCTCTCACCTCAACAGTCAAGTCCTGACAATGTCAACATACCAATTAATATACCTTCATCACAACCTAGACTGAAAAAAAGCAAAGAAATGCAAAAATGCTGCTGAAAACAGTAACACATTGTTTTGCATTATTTTGCTCTCCCATGAATGCTGTTTAAAAGGATTGAGAGTTTAATTAAATTTGCTGAAAATACCTGATTTTATAACTTTTTCTTTCAAAAAACAATTACTGCTAGAATTAGTTTTCATATAAAAAATGTTCTTTATTATTCTGTAAAATTGAGATTTTTCAGAGACTATTACACCGCAAAAATATCATATTGTTACAAATAGATTGTATAGTTACTCTATTTGTAACATAATTTTTCATTTTGTAAAATGAAAAATTAATTATTTATTTTATTTCTTTTTGGAGGAATTTCAAAGAACAAAAACAACTTTAACCTTCACTGGAATAATGGTGTACTGTAAAAAGTCATTTGTTAGGTTTACTTAACTGAATTCGTACTTTGTATTGCATTAGTACTTTTTATGAACATAGAAAAGTAATTCTTACTTATACTGAGTCACATTCACTCAGGTCAAATAAGCCATCTCAACTTTATATCAAGTCTTATTTAATAATGTAGTAAAAGTAATTCTTTTTCACAGTGCCAGCCTGTTCAACAGGCAATATAGGTGGTCGCTAGGGCCCCACGAACGCTGCTCTTGTTTAATTACTGTGAACTTGAGCACATACGTATGAACCATTAACAATGCGTATTGTGCAATGCACAAACGCCATTAAACACAATACAATTTACAATTACAGTGAGTGAGTGCATAGATAAATATTTATATCTAGATAAATATCTATTTATACACAGATAAATAGTTGAAAAAAGATAATAAATACCAACAAAAAAATTAATAAAAGCGAAAAATATTAGAAACATACCCAGCAGCACCACACTCTATTTTGCACAACACTGCAATCTGCTATTGAGTGGACTAGAATGACTTAACGTATTCCTACTCAGATTCCACATTTTTCTCCAAATTGCTCAAGACAAAAGTGTCTTAAACTCTTAAGTACTGTAACATCACAAGTGTCATTGCTTTTGTTAATCAATCTTTTAGTTTGAAATGAAATGGCATCCAAACGGCATCTTTCCGGAGCCAAAAATAGGAAGAAAAGCCGAGCAAAAGCAAGCTCAAAGTGAAGGTATGTTCTTCTATACATAGTACATGATTTTGTAGTGTAGTATTAGGACTTGATGCCCATGATCACAGAAATACTTGTGTGATATGTGAGAAAAATAGGCCACATTCAGCATGTTTGATTAAATAATCAATATTTATTTTTACCCTGCTGAAAAAACACAGGGTTCCCCCTCATTTTGTCAAAATCAAATTTACCCACTGTCCAATATCTAATGCAAGTATCAAGTTCTAATCAAGTTTTGTTTATGTAAATCTCTGTGTAAAAACAAGCTAAGATGTCTCCTGTATTTCTAGTTATGTTTATATTTGTATGTTAGTCATTTACAAAAAAAAAAGCATTTGATTTATGTTTTATTTGTAAATGTCATACTTTTTTTAGTTAGAGTTTTCTGGCTTTATCTGAGTAAATCTGAGTAAATGTTTTTACATATGTATTATAAGTTAAATATGTTACAGTTAATAAAAATGTATACACTTAAATATTAAAATTGTATTATTTTGTGCTTTCTTCTTACTGTTTTTACACTAGTGGGCCCAAATGTTTTTATCTCACCTATGCCCCTCAAGCCTACGTCCCGGCACTGGTTTCTCAGATGGACTTCCAACATTATCAATGTTCAATAAGTATATAAAATACCACAACCGAGTTAAAAAAAAATAAAACTGTTGGAACTTCTTAGGTTAGCAATACCCTGAAAACCACATAAGGTAAACAGCAGCTTTATAAAATGACATGACACACACAACACCTGTTAAATAACCTTTGTAATATACATGCATAAAACATATAATATCTCATCTGTGTTCACAAAATGGAAAACCTTTGCTTATTTTCTCCGTTTGCATTGTGAAATCACCAGTTTAAATCCCACGCAAGTGTATGCACCTTCCGTCTATGCATGTGCAGATCTTACTCCACCTGATGACCAAAGTGTGGTACTGCATGGCTCCAACCTTTAGTCAAACTTACTTGATTAACTTCAGTACAGTTTAGCTACCAACGTTCTTTAGTTTATCTACTGGATCCACGTTAAAGTTCACCTGCAGTCAAATCAAGTAAAATTTACAAATTTGCCAACATTTGTAAAGTTTACAAGCATTTTTCAAGTAGATTGAGTGATTACATTTTACAGTGTGGAATTATGTCAAAATTCAAATTAAACAATTTTGTCAAAAGTATGCTTTTCATGTCACTAAATAAATTATTCAGTCAATGAAAAAAATAAGAATGAAATAGCAAATCTTTTAAATGCAAAAGTGGCTGCGAGTAACAGTGGAGTAATTTGAACTTTGTTGGTGGAGGTGTTGCTGATTTCTAAGACTTTCACTCCTTGTTCTTATCAAGTTGAAGAAGTTTTAAAAGTAGAGTATTAAAAACAAGAGCTCAATTTGACAACTTTTGTTTCTGTTATGTTTCTAATAGAGCAATGAAAAGAATGTGTATTTTAAAAACTTTAAGTAATGTTTAGGCAAATTGCAACACACAAGATGTTTTAACTATAGGTAAGCATTTAAATTGTACAAGGAGTTCTTTAGACCAAAATCATGTAGAACCCCATATGCCATCACAAAAAAATGCAAAATAGGCTTATACATTTTAATGATATAGCTGATATATTGAGGAATTTTAATTCTTATCAAAGGCAGCATATTTGGGTACACATTTCTGATAATTTACTATCCCTAGCCAGGTTAGATAGATTTTATGGATATAGGCACCAACTTAATTTCTTTATAGAGTGTGTTGTTTTTTTCTGTTGGCTTCTTCGATCACAGCTTAGTAAAACGTTCTGTGACCATGGGCCACTTTAGGCCAAAGAGTGCATATTGGCATCTGAATACCAAGTAGTCTGGGTAGTTTTAAGTCCAAAAACTCATATTTTTTCTTCATACAACAGTGGCGGGATTTTGCAAAAATGCAAGTGAAATAGTTGAACAGTTGTGCCAGCAACTAATGTTACAAAGGACAGGAAAAAAGTACAATTGAATTACTGGAGATTGAAAGTTGTGTCATGAGACTTAGTTTTTTATAAGAAATTTAAAAGAAAAGAAGAATTTCTCTAAATAATGTACTGCACAAGGAGCTTTTGTCATGTCAAGATTTCAGTCTACTGAGTTGAGGAATGCATCATTAAACTTCTCTGTAACTATTATGCAACAGGTCACAATTACAGAAAAAAGTAGTGAATGTACAGAAAGAGCTTCCAGTGTAGTATTCTGACAAATTGTGTCAAACTAAATGGACCTGTAGGTCTGGAATGATGCTCAGATTGGCTTTGGTATTTAAAATTTCTTAACTGGTAATGTGGGGCTACATGTAAAAATAAGGAACAAGTACACTCTTAACTTCCATTTCATGCCGACTTTAAGATTACACATTTTATAATGGTATACATTCAAAGATTTTCTTCTGTATCCACTAGGTTACAGAAAAGGAGTGCAGAAGAGTATTAAAGGGTTGTTTCAGTTACTGTAGCATTTCTGTTACCCTGAATCAGGCTGAACAATAATTTTTTAATATTGTTGCCCATAACTCTGCTACATGGTCCATATCAGTGGTGTAGTCCTAAAAAAAGATGGTGTACTATTACCCACCCAACCCAAATTTTTATAGTAGGGAAAGAAACAACGAAAGTCAGTGTTTCTTTGATTAATTAGTAATATATATTCATTTAACATCAGTTACCTGTAACTATTGACTTCCACAGAGGGAAAAACAAATGCTATGGAAATCAATGGTTACAGGTTTCCAGCTTCCTTCAAAATATTTTTAATAGGATACAACACATGGTGTTTCACTCTGATATGCAGTTAAAATGAGTACATTCACTGAGTGGTTCTGTCACTATGTTCAATCCTGTGCATGAATGCATAATATACTGCAATGCCACATATGCCACATGCACTGTAATGTTTTTTTATTTTCATAGTTAATTTTGAGATAAACATAGCAAAATGTTTGTTAAGGGTTACATTTTCGCCAAAGGAAACAGCTATGATGATGAGGGGAGTGCAGAGGAAACAGTAGATAGAGAAAGGCGATTGCTCCTCTATGATACTGGGGTGCATGTGATACAAGTGTTTCTATAGCAAAGAACCGCACATATGCATATATTATAACAAATAATCTATCAATCTATCAAATAATCTATCAATAAACACACACTTTGTTCTCTCGCTCACTGCTGTGGTCTGCTGAATAAATGGAAAATCGAGTTGAAAAATCTGCCGCCATTTTTATATCAAATTTAAAGGGAACTGAGGTGATCATTAAGTCGTGTACAGTTCACAAGGTAATCGCAAAAGATTTGGGAGCTGAATAGAAATATAGGGGGGCTAAATCAACGTCCATGCTGTTTTATAATTTTACCTGAGTGCTTCAGCGAGGCATCATTCAGTCGTCTTCGAAAAACTCTTATTAAATTTTTGCACAGCTGCTGCGGTCCTCAGGCATAGGTAATGGAGCAATTTAAACAAAAATGCACCAACTGCTACAAATAAGGATGTGAAAAACATTTGGTATTCAGTTAAAGTGGATGCGAATACACATAAATTAGAGAAGTCTAATCAGCTAAACAAGTGAGTATACCGAGAGTATACGCAAATATTGATCATCAGAAGTCGTAATACACAAAGAGCTTGTGGTAAAAAAGTAGGCATACAGAGTATATGTCCGTATAGCATGGACTATACCACTGGTCTATATGTAATCGTCGAGAAATGCTGGTCTATATGATGTGTATCAATGGTGGAAGAACAGATGGTGTTGAGCAGCTCCATGCAAAATAAACACAAGCCCTGTCTGTGTGGGACAAAACTAGTCAGGCAAGTAAAATGCCAGAGGGATCTATTCTAACCTCATAGACATGCACTGGCATGCACATGCACAAGTAAACAAAGTTCATTAAAATCAAACTTGTATGTAACCATGAACAGAAACATGCTTGAAGTATATAAAGGATTATGGTCCATAATTAATGTAATACTGTATACCATTTAACATTGACATTTGGTGTTTAAATTAATTGCTCAGCCTCCAAGTGTGCTTTTGAAAAACTCAATACTTCTGTTGTAGCTTCCCAAAGTCCACTGCACTTTATTATTTAAGATCAACAAGCAAATTTAAAAATGAGTCAAAGAGAACACAAGTAAACACATCATGTAGTTTTGATATGAAGGTTTTTATTATTAAAGGTGCTGTATGTAAGTTTGACACCCAGTGGTTGAACAAGGTATTGCACTCCTGGATCAAAACAAACATAAGCTCTAGATGCCAGATTGAGGACAGGAGCAAGTGATTTAAACCGTGCTCTAAATAAAAGTAACGACACGTGACAGAGGGAATATTTTTCATATTAAAAGGAGTTTTTGGTTCTAATTAACACAAATTAATATTTTAGAAACAGCTGAACAACAAAAAAACTATGACAATGATCACCTCAGGTAAACCTTGTGTGCTTTATTCAGAGATGTATAGTAACGAAGTAGAACTACTTCACTACTGTACTTAAGTACTAAAAAGCTGTATCTGTACTCTACTGGAGTATTGTTTTTTTCTCCTACTTCTACTTTTACTTCAGTACATTTTTTCGATGAGTTTAATACATGTACTCCGATTATTTGTGCTGCATCGTTAGTCGTTACAATTATAAAAATGTTTTGAATCACTTCAAACCCACATTATGACTGCCAGAGCAGCAGAAGGCTCTGTCACAGGCAGTACAGCCACTCCCTATACACAGAGCACACAGGCTGCGTAGGGCCTCAACTCCGGAGGGGGCACCATCTCGGTTGCTCAAAAAAATTATTAAAATTTTTTAATAATATTAACTTTAACTGAGCGTAAATAAAATATATATTGATAATATGTTGTCAAATACATTTAAAAATTTCATTTTAAGACGAATCCAAAAACAAACATGTGACATTTTTTTGCCATGTATGTGCATAGACGCGTGTGCGCGGCGCGGTCAGGTCCACTTTTTGCAGCTGCTAGCAGCATGTAATTATAATTGATGCAAGTTGCTGCTCTATGCCCGGGAAAAGACAACAGCAGTCTGGAGCCGAAAAAAGGAAAACAGTACAAGATGAATCGCGTGCATGACCATCAGGTAATTTATATCCACAAATCTGGAAAACATATTTTGGTTGTTCAAGTAGATTAGTGAGGCTAACGATTAAACTTCTCCACAAATGCACCAATCTGCCTTATTTGTTGTTGTTTACGTTCAGTTTCTTACTTTGCGGCTCTGCATTGCGCTTAAACTATGACAGGACATGTTCTATGACTTTTCTGACTCCCCATGTTGCTGATAAATACATACTCAATTGTAAACTCAATTATTTTTATTAACTTGTGCAATAGTTTACAATTCAGTTTGCACAACAGCTACATACAGTACATATGTATTGCACAGTGATTTCACTGTATGTATTATTTATTATTATATAGTTATTATATTATTATATATTATATAATTCTTTGCAGTTATCATTGTTTATTGTTTTGTCTATTTCTACACATTACTGATTGCAGCTGTTGTTATTGCTTGTATCACTGCAATGACAATAAAGTCTCTTTAGTCTTTATATCAGTGGATTTGTGTGTTTTTAATATGCTGTTTTTTTCCATTGTTGTACATTACTATATGAAATAACCAAACTGACTTATTCTGTGATTTCTGAAAGATCAATAATATAAAATGAATCAAATTACTGTAAGCCACAAGCCATATTTTTATTGCATGAATTCACTAATGATGATTTTTTTTCTAAATGTTACAGTTTTTGTTTGAAAATACACTAATTTTAAATCATGTTTTAATTCCTATAAACCACAAAAGCCTTTGATTTATACTGACAGCAAGGGTCAGTGTTTGTCACCACAGATTATAGTGCATATTAAATCCACATTGTGGCTGTAGTTTAGACACATTATGAGGAGTGCTTGACTAACCCATTGTTTTAATGATATGTCATGTTATTTTTTCTTTAAATGACTAATTTCTTCTGTATTGTACAAGGAGGTTCAATGCTGAAATTTGTCACAAAAGAAGATTAGGTGAAATGACCAGCACTGCTCCAGAGGCACCAGCAGCTGCACAGGTACAGACACAGGGTGCAGCACTGAGGACTGTCCATACAGGTACAGAGAGGGTTTTATTCCTTACCTTTTGTAAATGTTTGAAATTGGGAATGCTTCTGCAGAACACATGTCAGTGTTTATTTTGATGTAAACTATTATTTTGTAATGTAAATATTTTAATGTTTAAGTATAATTTTGAGTGTTTAAATGCATATGTATGTATATAAATAAATAAATACATATGTTTGTGTGTTTTTGTTCCTCTGTGGGGGCACCATTGTGGGCAGCAGCGACCCTGTCATATATATTATATTATAAGTTGTAAACCATGGTTCTTTTCGTTCTGCTTAATCCTGTGCCCCAAAAAAGATGTTTAAAATAAACAAAACAATATGTCTTTTGACTGCTTTCTTTAATAACTACACAACACAATACTTGTACTTTTACTTTCAGTACTTGAGTAGTAAAATTTTAAATAAACTACTTGCAATACTTAAGTAGAAAAAATGTTGAATACTTTAGTACTTCCACTTAAGTATGATGCTTAAAGAGTACTTCAACTTCTACTCAAGTCACTTTTTTGATAGAGCATTTGTATTTTTACTTAAGTCTGGGTCTCTAGTACTTTATACATCTCTGGCTTTATTCAGTGCTAAATGCTAACAATGTGAGTTTGAATGCCATTTTACAGGACATTTATTGCCATATACATAAAAAAAGCAGCAGATAGTTCAACTCAGATTGTGAAAATAAAATAAACCGTTTGAAATTTAACTTTAGAACTAATCACATATGAGTGATTCAGCATACATTTAATGATGTCAAAGAGGGTTAAAATGTATTAAATACAGAGGGTTAACATGTATTAAATAGATTATAAACCTTACCGCTTTGTGATTGAGTGCATATTCTGTGCGTCTGAATGGCTGTATTTAAATTTATGTTGTGTTTCGTCTGGTGCAAACAGCCAAACGGCTCATCACTGCGTATCTCATCACAAAGCGTGTTTTTAGGACACGGGGTTACAATGTAACCTGCTTGCTTAATACATTCGTAATATTTATATTATTTACTAATTAATAACCTCATGTGGAACTAAATCTTTCTCATTTCGACGTGTGATACTGTCCACCGGAGGTTGCATTTTTGGTCATGGATGCATGCTTTCAGAGCCTTTCTGAATGAATTAATGAAATACGCTGTTTTCCAACAAGGCAACCCGGAAGTGCTGAAATATAATTGGCTAAACTGGCATTGTGTAGGTTAAATTTACCTAAACAAAGACAGCGTTCCTGCACGGAAAAAAACATTTTCAGAGCAGAATATCTGACTTCAGCATTGTTTTTCAGTTAAACAAGTATGTTCACTTAAGATGTTTTTTAAATATTGGCACACATATTGTATATGTACTTACAAGGTATTTGCCCACCGCCAACTGTAGTTGCCGCTTGAACTTTTGACAAAGTATACAAAAAAACTATAGATTTCTTAGAGTTTGGATGAATCTAGAGACCTTCATGATTCTGTTGATATATATTTGTGAAAAAAAAATTTAGTAACATGAAAATTGTCTTTATTTAGGAGGGTTTGCCTCCATTTTGCATTCTAAAAATTAGAGGTAGAAAGTTAAAGGCCTCAGGTGACAGAAAGTAAATAAATTATTATTTTTTTCTTTCTTTAAATCCTTTATTTGGTTGTTTGATGCATATCATTGAGAAATTTAACGTGGATAACATGTAGAAAATTACTTATAAAAGGAACTATGAACTTTGGCAACTACAGTGAACACATTCTTACAAAAAGAATAATTTTATTGAAAATAGAACTTTTTAGATGAACTAGAAAAGGCTTACACGCATTTAAACTTCACCCATGCTGTTAGTTTTGTCATTGGGGTTATAGATTGTCCCTTACAACATTAATACTGTAAAGGGTGAATGCTGTGAAGCATACAGTAACTAGCATACTGTGTGTGTGTGTGTGTGTGTGTCCCAAAGTGACATTGCACCCCTTAATAGAGACTTGCTTCGAAAGAATTGGTATGGATCTCATTGGGCCATGGGAAAGATCTGTACGTGGGCACCACTTTGCATTAGTCCAGGTGGAGCAGTTGGTCTCTGCAGCATTTAAGCTAAAAGTGTCGTGGAGGTGCTTTTCTGTATTATCTCGAACGTGGGGAATCACAAAGAAATCCTTAGCGACCAGGGCACACCA
The DNA here is from genome assembly GCA_903798205.1 of Danio tinwini. Lineage (NCBI taxonomy): Eukaryota > Metazoa > Chordata > Actinopteri > Cypriniformes > Danionidae > Danio > Danio tinwini. The sequence continues at coordinate 1,823,332 of CAIGQZ010001455.1, read as the reverse complement.
TTAATGTCATGCATGTTATGTGAATTGTACAGACTGTTGGACATTAAATCAGTTCGCACCAGCGTCTGTCACCCACAAACAGACAGGCTGGTGGAGCACGCTTAAAACAATGGTTCTGAATTATGTTCACAAATATGTTATGTTTGGATAGTAAAAATAAATTGAAATGCATCCTGTACCTGCGAGCAAAACCCCACACTTTGGGGCGGCGCTGTGGTGTAGAATTTTCTCAAGGGTCAAAATTAACACCGTCAGCATAATGACAGGGCCACTAAACTTTGTAACTTACCATTTGAGGTCACACGATAGGTAAACAATCTCGGTTATGAAGTGGTGTGCTTGAACCAGGGTGGGGCATGCCATATTTACTCTGTGAATTTGTTAATACAGTAAAGAGAACCAGAGGCGGTGATGCTGGCAATGGTGGTGACTAATGAGAATAACCTAAGACCAGAGAGTGGGGGGTTGAGGTGGAGGTGGAGATCACCTCCTAGACATGCAACTCACCAACATCTGCTCGAATCATGTGTTGGTTCGAACAAACGGATATTGGCAGATTCCTCTAACTCCATTATCCAAAGAGAAAACAGCACCAGCCATGTTTCAGTGGCTAATGGACAAAATCAACATTTACAAGCATCTACAACATCTGTGGGCAGTGCTGGCGAGACCACAAGAAAATGCTTCACTCCAATGGCTCCAACGCATGAAGGATACCAAAGTGCAGATCACTGACTGATATCTAGCTTTACAGCATTTTAAATTCAAAGTGATTGAATAAGAAATCTTATAAGATAAGTTGAATAAGATAAATTGAATAAGAAATATCACATATATAAGTATTATCAGAAATATCACATATATAGAATAAATAAGTATTACCAACAAAACCGGTTACTTTTATTAGATGTGTAGTAGACATGAAATGGTTAATCTGTGTCACGTGATTGTGGTGGTGGGTCACAAGGGTTACGTAGAGTGTTTATATTGAGCACCTGTTCATTCACAGCAAGAGTGAGAGAGGGGGTGAACGGGGACACAGTATTCTTTGTTGATCAAACCCAAAATCAAATCAAATCTACAATGTCAAAATATCAAGGTATGTTTTTTTATTGGGAAAATAAGCGAGAGAAAACATGGGAATGACTTCTTGCCTTGTTTATATTTTTATTTGATGTTTTATTTGATGTGGTCACTAAAAAAATTGGGCAGTTGAACTCTTGGAGGAACTCTCCAAGTTTTAGCCAGCAGCAGGTGTTTGCGTGATGTCAGATGGAATAGGCGGTGCTGGCTGAGAAGGCGAGTGATAGTAGTACATTCTGAATCTGAAGGCGGCCTTGCAGAAGCAGAACCGACGAGCCATTTTATAATATCCATATTTTATGCGATTCTTAAAATATTGTGGAAAAAAACACGATGCTAGCATCAAGACTTTACTTAATGTACACATGCTAAAGATGCAATGACACACAAGATGCCGCAATGCATCCAATCAGAGAAATTGGTCTCTTTTATAAAAAAATAAACACACATCGACTGTAGATTTTAATTTGTATTACACTTAAATCATAGAACATTCAATGCTTATTTGAGTTATTATTAATATAATTTAGTGTCGAAGTGTTCAGCTAGGAATTCTGCAGTGCCCTGAAAGCTAAGGTACATTGTTGAAGTTTTCCTAAAAGAAGAAACTGTAGGTCCCATGCCAGCATCACTCCAAATACCTGTGTTCCCTCTGGAAGAAAGAATCAGAATCAGTTTTATTGCCATAGAAAGGAGACACCATTCAAAAAATATATCTGTTTCTATAGCAACAAGTTACATAGCAACTATGCCCAATGAGACAGTGGCTGAGACTATGTGAACTTTCAAGGAAGAATCATTTCCCAGTTTTGAAGAACAGTGTATAGTGACAGTATTAACCTGTAATGTTTGAGATGTGATTTGGGTGAAATTAGATTTTCTGTAACATTGTATCAAAAATAGCTAGATGACATTTGAGCCTGATGACATCTGTATCACTGAACTTTCTAGTAACAGAATGCAATTAATAGATTAGACAGAAATTATAAACAAACAATAAATAAATAAATTATAGATGTAACTAGAATAAAATGACTAATCACATTTATTTTGATAACCAACACAGTCAGGGAAACATGAAAATAATATGAATTGTGGCTTTACTAATTTGTCTGTGGTGATGCAATTACGAGAAGCCTGGGTGTCTACACTGTCAAAAATCCAACTTGAAAAGAATTCAAATTACTTGCTTTTTTGTTGCTTTAGCAAAAATCCTTTAAAAATGTCTGTACCAGTAAAAATCAAATCACACACACACGTATTTTAACCCTTTTTTAAGAGGTAATATTAATATTATGTTATTATTATCATGTACACAGTTTGCTGTTTTAGGGGCGTGTTGCTTCACATGAAAACAAGTTTCGACTTCCCGCCCAACTTAACAAGGGGGCGGAGCCAAGAGCTCCCCCGCTGTGTGTATTGCAATAGACAGGCAGACAGAGAGAAGCAACATAAGAGTACCAGCATTCAGACGTACATGTAGGACTCAGACACAGACCAAGCAGAGAGTACAGAATCATGTGTCTTTGTATAGTTTTACAGCCAGCTGTGTGCTAGTTTAAAGCTCCGAACTTATAGCCTACACCGAGACTAATAAAGCACAGTGAATTAACTGTGACTGAAGGGCATCACACACTGGATGCACCGCGACACGGCGCGCACATGACAGTTTAAAGTATCGCACACTTGCAGCGCCGGTGTCACCTGATAGAAACTTATGTTCAGAATTCAGAAATGCATGCCGCTGCGTGGCGCGACGCTGAGTGTCGCCGAGCGGCGCTTCTGGTGTAGGACCTGCTTGAGACTATAACTAAAGGGCGTCATACACCGAATGCGTCGCTCAGAGCCACGACGCGGCACACCAGACGCGCACATTCGCATGTTATTTAAAATGAAACTATTCAGATAACGCTCTGTGGCACGGCAGAAATATGAACACACTTTCCAGCTGCACCTAGTTAAGATGACAGGGAGCTTCTGTGACCGTGGGAAATGCAAACCGCTGAAGTTTAAGGAAGACACAATGAAAAGTACACATGTATGCAAACCCACCAAAACTCACAAACACTGGAGAGCGCTAACGTGGTGAATGTTGAGCCCAATGAGCCTTCCATTTAAAAATAGAGCAGAGTATTTCTTTGGTGACGTCGCTTTGACTCACACGCTGAAAATGGCGGACGTGAAACAACATACTGAGGAGATGGTAATGCACATCTGTCAATCAATATTGGTGGGCGGGGGGACCGCACTCCTACGTCAAGTTGCGGTCGATCTCAAAACAGCTCCAATTGGTCCACCGTTTTTATGTTGTTAAATTGAAAAAAAAAGACAGAGTGTGTTTATATCACCCCAATGACAGTCTATACACTATACCTACACATATGTCTGTCCAAACAGCTTGAAAAGTAGATTTTTCACCATAGGTGCCCTTTAAGTAAAAAAATGTGTTTGGTGAGCAAAACTTTGCAAGTTCACCAAAAAAAAAGCTTCTGCCAATTTGTAACTTTAAGTTTACTTTAAGAGTTAATCTCAGACCTCCTCACTTGAAAAAAATAAAGGTTGTAGTATTTCTAACCCTAACAACAATGACAAAAATAATAGTACACTCTCAGAAATAAAGGTACGCGAGCTGTCACTGGGATGGTACCTTTTCAAAAGGTACACATTTGTACTTAAAGGGTCCATATTGGTACCTCAAAAGTATATATTAGTACCTACAAATTTTAAAAGGAACACTTTTTAGGCACTAATATGTACCCTTGAGGTATTAATATGGACCTTTTTGGTACAAATTTGTACCTTTTAAAAAAAGGTACCACCCCAGTACAGCTCCAGTACAAGCTCGCTTACCTTTATTTGTGAGAGTGTAACACCAATAATAACATACATTTTTTTTTATATTACAACAAAATACTACTGCAATAATGCTAACTTATCTTTTTTTGGGGGGGACAGCTGCAGAAAGACTTTTAATCTGAATTTGTATCTAACATTTATTAAGTTAGCTCTAAAAAAAAAAAAAAGTTTAGCGCATATGGACTGTTAATTTGTATATACGTAACTGTTATGTATATATACAGTGCATTCGGAAAGTATTCATATCGCTTCACTTTTTCCACATTTTTTTATGTTACAGCCTTATTCCAAAATGGATTAACTTAATTTATTTCCTCAAAATTATACACACAATACCCCATAATGACAATATAATTTTTTTTTAAATTGTTGCAATTTATAAAATATAAAAAACCTGAGAAATCACATGTACATAAGTATTTACAGCCTTGCAGCAATTACCGCCTCAAGTCATTTTAATATGATGCATCAGACCAGAAACGCAAGCTCGTGTCACAAGTTTTGCAGTTCGCTGTGTTGGAAAGTTCAAGCTTGGTGAACTTGACCTGCGAAATCGTATCCCATGATTGCGTGAGACCAATCAAAGATTGAAACATGACCTCTCTGTACAGAAATTTAAAACCAATCGCTTGCTTTTTAAAATGTCTAATCATCTTGTTTAATCTTATCTCTTTTCGTAGCGCCGTACAACAGAATTTCTTTGCTGAGTCTTGCTTTTCCCTGTGAAGCATTGCATTTTTTCCTGTTTGTCCTGCCATGTTTTGATCCTTGTTTTGTTTACCATTATTGTTGTTTTGCCTCCTGTCCTGTTTCTAGTTCTGTCTAGTAAATGTTTTGTTAACATTTGTGTCTGTTTATTTATTTTTTTTTAACTGTTTGTTTGTTCTGATAATGTATTATTTCTTAGTACCAATTTCCAAAAGAGTTTTTTTACAACTGATGTTTTTAAAAGTCGAGTGAAAGAAAAGTAAGGATTATGTTTTTCGATGTACTGGATTAAACTGTTTTATAGTGTGATAAATAAATCAACAGGGGGTGTCTTGCTAAGCTGTTTTAGTGTTTTGTTAGTTTGTTTTTAATACACACATTTTTACTATTAAAGAGAGTATAAGCAATGCTTCATTGGATAAATATTGAATTAATCTATGGTGCATTATCAAATTACTGATAACTCTGCAATTAAAGATGTTTTTTTCCGCAATGATGTAATATGAACAGACAAACACGTCACTTTGTGTGAGAACAACGAAAGTCTTTATCTAGAGTACAAATAGGGGAAATAACCAATGACATCATAATATCGTAAGGATTTCATAGTTGAGACATTTTTGTCACGGTTGTGGATCTGTCTGGTTCTCTTGTATGTATGTGTGTGGATGTGGGTGTGTTTGGTTGTATCTTCACCACGTGGCTGTGTGTGTTTACATTCGTCAGCTAAGCGATCACGTGTCTTGCTGCTACTCAGTCTCACTAAGCTGTTATCTATTAACCACAGGTGCTGCGCGTTACCACGCGCCTTTATATGTTCAGTGTTTGTAGATCATGTTTGTCAGTTTGTTGTGTTCATGTCTATGTCCTGTTTCCTGTTAGGCAGCTCACGCTGATTCCGCTGGTGGTGAGTCCTCATTTAGACTGTTGCTTTTGGAAAATTCAGCGTCACTTGCTTTTTCTCCTAAGTACTGTTACCACTGTTTGGCACTGTTGAACTTTATGAGAGATCTCCCTGGATCTGTCTCATCGAAGAACTGCTACCGCTGTTTGGCGTGGCTGAACTTATGAGAGATCTTCCTGGATCTGTCTCATTGAAGAACTATTATCGCTGTTTAGCGTCGTTGATTTCCTTGAGAGATGCATCATTGCTCTACCCTTTCCTTCTATATCTGGTGATATCTATACCAGTTATTTGCTCCTGTTATCCCTGTTAATAAATCATCTTGCATTCACTTGCATTTGGGTCTCCTGTGTATTTGTGACAATTTTACCCAAAAAAAATGTACTCAATATTTTCTCACCCTCAAGTAGTTCCAAACCTTTATGAGTTTCTTTCTTGTACACAAATACTATTGAGGTCAATGGTGGTTACAGGTTTCCTGTTTTCAAAATATCTTATTTTGTGTTCAACAGAAGAAAGAAATTCAAAAAGATTTGTATAGTTGAGTAAATGATGACAGAATTATCATTTTTGGGTGAACTATCCCATTAACATATTTGATAGCTGCCTTACAGTGAAAAATACATTTCGTCACCTTAGAATTATAAAGTTCTATCTGACATTTTTGTCAAGATTTAGTTATTCATATATTCGATAACACTTTATTTTGATGGTCCATTTGAGTATTAGTAGACTGTCTGCTTAATATCTGTTGACACTGACATTTAACAGTCCTTCAACTGACATTTAACTGACTATAATTAAATTTGCAATTACATGTCAACTAACACTAACCCTAACCCCAACCCCAACCTAACAGTCTACTTATAATCTAATGATAATTAGTTGCAATGTAATTTAAATTCAACAAACGGACCGTCAAAATAAAGTGTGACCACATATTCTTATTAAATGACAACTTATTTAAATTCTGGGATGTTCTTTTATAAGTTGTTTACATTTTAAGATTTTTTTTTTTTTATGTTACACATACTGTTTGCTATATGGAATGCAAAAACTCTGAAGCTCAATATCTCAAAATCATTCAGAACGCAGATAGAACCTTATAATTCCAAGGTGACGATTTATTACAGTATGTATTCATTATTTTAATGTTATAGTACTTCATAAAGTTGCAGTTTTTCATTGCTAGTTTGTTAACTCAAAGCAAATTAATTCATGTTAGTAAATAAATAGCATTAGGTACTATAACCTTATTGTAAAAGGTTACCATGTCATCGCAATAGCACCTGAAATATAACAACTTGCTATATTCAGTAGTTTTTATTTAGTCATAGAATAGATGATAAGGGGTCCTATTGTTTTTTACCAAAAATATTATTGTTGCAAAAAAAAAGACTAAACATAAATAAATATAGCTTCATTTTCATTTATTCATTTTCCTTTGGCTTAGTCTCTATTTCAAAGGTTGCCACAGTGGAATGAACCTTCAACTATTCCGGCATATGTTTTACACAGATGATGCCTTTCCAGCCACAACCCAGTACTGAGAAACATCCATACACTCTCGCATTCACACACACACATACACTACAGCCAATTTAGTTTATTCAATTCACCTATTGAATAAATATGGGGTGGGGGGCACATGAACACGGGGAGAACATGCAAACTCCACACAGAAACGCCAACTGGCCCAACCTCTTGCTTTGAGGTGAGAGTGCTAAACCTAGCTTAATTTTACAAAATACAAAAATATGATGAAGGCATTGAATGGTTGTGGCACTTCTGCTGGTTTTTCTAAAAGTCCATGTAGGCCTAAGCAAGTGTGTTTTATCTTGCCGTAATATGAACTCTTCATACAGTAAGACTGGCTTACAGTGGGCTATGAGTGAGTCTGCTCCATGTTTCAATGACCTGCTGTGACTTTTCTGTGTTTACCTTGTTTACTTTGAACCCAAATAGCAATGTCTGACTGATGCGCCTCTGATATATTTGGCAAACTGATAAATTACTTTTCACTTTTTTTATATGCCATGGTAGTTTAGTGTGAGCTTGACTTGTTTGACAGGATTTTTTCTTCAAGTTCGCATGAGCTTGCAGATAAGTTTTAACAGATTACGAATAATAGTCAGTCAGTCATCTTTATTCATTATTTTAAAAATCTATTTTCATTTGAAAGCCAAGTTTATATACAAAAGCCAAAAACAGTGGCTTCAAAAATTATTTGGACAGTTATTTTCAGGTTTGAAGTGACAAATGAAAAGCATATAATAATATGACAACAACTGAACCCTATTAAAAAAGTGAAGCACGGTTCCATTGTAAACAATGGAGTATATGCTTTGGCACAATTAAGAAAAAACTAAACATGATAAAAAATTATGTCTGTGGTTAAAAGATGACATTTATGACATTTATAGGATCGAAATATATTGGGTTGGTGTACATTTCACTGAAGTACAGTCATTACAATAAAATAATGGGTAAAAAAGTTTACCTGAAAATATCAAACAGGTTTGGCTTATGTCTACTCCAGTGATGATAATGTCTAAATAGGCAGAATGGGAAAAACAAACCAAGCAATAAACATATCAAAACTATGTTGGCACTTGTACTACAACATCATTTAAAAGAACTCAGTTTTGATTTTGGAGAAAATCACTAGCAAGAGTCCAAATAAACAACCTGATGTAGTTGCATTTAATATACGTATATACGTAATATAATGAATATAAACACACTCAAAAATATATATTTTTTGCTTGTTCAAACTACTTATTAAAATAAGCTGAATCAACACAATTCTTGATATATTTGATTGGGACAACTTAATTTTTTATGTTCAATCCACATAAATTTGTTAAAAGTGTTAGGCTTACTTAATCCATTTGTGTCGGGACAACATGAATAAACTGTGTGTAACCCTGCATTTTTACAGTGCATGTCAAGTATTGAACCACCCAAATGTTTAAATAAATGCAAAAATGCCTAATTCTGCCCAGTATGTATAAAACTCCTCCCACAATGTTTCATATCAGTTACGCTCATTCCAGCGAGCACACATTTGTTCTTGAAGCCAGCCAGCTGAGGTCATGTCTGTGGTATTTGATGCCGTTGTCTCTATATTTGCACGTCTGGTAATGTGCTAATAGCTGTGAACAGACGTCCCGTCTCAAGCTGCTGACTGGCAGAGGTGACATTGAAGACTGTGTTTCAGACGTGATGCATATTGTGTTTGCAACAGCAGTGAAATGCCAGTTCCCCGAACATAGGCTGATTTCACTATATAAATAAATACATATTTTATAAGATTCTTTCAACATCTTTGTTAGAGTTTTGCTTGTTTGCCCCTTTTGCAGGTCTAATAACTGATTATTACACTTCATAGATGCAAAATGTAATATGCAATGGTGTATCCCGGGGATGTCCAAACTCTGTCCTGAAGAGTTTTGCATGTTTGCCCCTTTTGCACGTCTAATAACTGATTATTACACTTCATAGATGCAAAATGTAATATGCAATGGTGTATCCCAGGGATGTCCAAACTCTGTCCTGAAGGGCCGGTGTCCTGCATGTTTTAGTTCCAACCCCAATTAAACATACCTGAACTATCTAATCAAGCTCTTTCTAGCTATACTAGAAACTTACAGACAGGTGTGTTGAAGTAGGTTGGAGCTAAACTACACTCAAAAAAAATTATTTTTTTACTTGTTCAAACAAAGCTGAAACAACACAATTCTTGAGATTTCATTTTTCACATAAATTTGTTAAATGTGTTAGGTTAACTTAATCAATTTCTGTTGGGACAACATGAATGAATTGTGTGGAACCCTGCATTTTTTACCGTGCATGCAGGACACCTCCAATTTCATTAGTTTACTAACATTTGTCAACTGAGTTAAGAGTTTAATTATTAAAAATGTACCTACTCCTTGCATTAAGCTGACACTTCATTCATTCATTAATTTTCTTTTTGGCTTAGTCCTTTTATTAATTTGGGGTTGCCACAGCAGAATGAACTGCCAACTTTTCCAGCATATGTTTTAAGGCCCGTTTCCACTGAGTGGTACGGTACGGGTTGGTACGCTTTTATGGCCGTTTCCACTGTCAAAAGCGTACCGAACCGATCCGTACCGTACTACTTTTTCGGCACCCTTTCGAAAGGGTACCAAAGACGAGAAAGGGTACCCAAAGGTGGAGCTACATGCACAGCTGAACGCTGATTGGTTTACAGAGATACATCACAATCTCGTGGAGCTAGCCAGAATCAAAACAATGGAGCCGCCATGTTTTTAAATGCACAGCCGAGACAACTATATGCATATAATAACGATACATGGATGACCCGGGCTCAAAACAAACCTTGTCATTGTCTTGATGAACAACCACAAAGCCAAGAATCCGCCGTGTCCTGTTGTTGTTTTATGAGGCCGTCTAAAAGTGCGAGCGGTTTTTCGCTTTCTCCAGGGAGCCCGCGTTGCGTCTAGATTTGATATAACAAACTTCTTGAGCTGATAATAATAACGTGCGTGTGTGATTAATGAAGCGTCTTCGACATCTGATCCATTCGGAAAGAAAAGGACAAACGCGAGAGTGAAGCGCAGAAAAAAAGGAGAAGCCCGACAGGATTACAAGGATTGCCGAACTCAAATAAGGACTTAATGTATGCTGTGTGTCGTTTATCTGTAATTGGTAACATATCGGAGACTGTAAGGGTCTGTATGTGTTCATATATGTTGCATTTATTTATTTATTTTATATAATTGCAGACGTTACAGTAGGTTGTAACACTGTAATTGATCTTCAGTTATAATCAACTCATGTTCATAGAAATGTTTGTAATAAACATTTATAAACAAGTATTAATATGTTTAGAGCATCTGTTTTGTTAGAAGAGCTTCTCATATAATGTGAATGAACTGTACAGCTTTACTGTAGACATTTATTCGAGCGAGAATGACGTCGACTGAAACTCTTTGTAGTACACCACGCCCACCAAAAGGGTACCCTTTGTAATAAAAAACGCAAGCTTGATAAAGGTGACCCGTACCGACCCGAACCGTACCGTACTGTACCACTCAGTGGAAACGAGCCATTACACAGCGGATGCCCTTCCAGCTGCAACCCATCACTGGGAACACCCATACATTCTCATTCACACACATACACTACGGACAATTTTACCCAATTCACTTGTACTCTTTAGACTTGTGGGGGAACCGGTAGGGGTGCCTGCAGGATTTTATTCCAAGGTACGGACAAATCCAGCACCACCCCGCCCCCTTCCCACATCTCAAGAAACACTGATGTTTATTGTCAGAGGCTACATTATTTAACGGCATTTGTAACAACATAATTTGTTTTCTTTTTAATATTAATATTTCTTTGAAACCTAAATGTAATAAAAGCACATCAGCACCAAGGAAAAATCAGACGCTCAAGACGCCTGATAATTTAAAATTATTACCTGATTAAACCCTTAATTTCCACTGACCGAAAATCATCCACGCGCACAGTCAGTAGACGGGCTCAAACAAAAATATAATTTGTATATTTTTCTTGGAAAATTATATCTTTTTAAAATTAATTTCAAATAGTTTGTCTCTTAGAGTGCTTTCAAACCTAGACTTTTGTTCCGGAACCTGGTGCATTTGCCCAGTTAGCGCGGTTTGTTTGGCATATGTGAACAGGCCAATCGCGCTTGGATCTGCGCAAAGCAATCGCTCCGAGACCGCCTGAATGAGGTGGTCTCGGCTTGATTGAAACGAACCCTGGAGCGGATCGATTGTAGTGAGAAAGCGATACTATCCGAGCCCGGCTATATCACAGTCTTTTATGAATTTGTAATAGGCATACGGCTATTTGAAGAGAGAATTATGAGTAGGGCGGGAGGTCATTCCAGACATCCCAAGTCTCCCGGAAGTTCCGGGAGTCTCCCGCAAATGCACAGAGACTCCCTGATGCCTGCAAACGAGTGATAATCTCCCAGAAATTGCGCGTCTCCCTCCCGGTCCTCAAAATACGTTGCACACCCTTCTCATCACCCCTCCCCACCGCATCCCTCCTCGCTCTTCAGACATGTCGCGCGCACCCTGTCAAACACCACCAAACCACCCCCGACAGCTTAGCGGGACTCTTCAAAGTAAACCGTGAAACTCTGACCAATGTGAGGACAGTTTACTCACACATGACTTGTTTTAGCTGTTTTGGTCTATTTAGAAACTTTGCCTTGTGAAAGCAAACAGCACCAAGAACAAAGAGCAACAATGTAACAATTTTAATCCCTGTTTCGGAACAAATGAATTGATTCACTAGTGTGAAAGCACCCTTAATTTAAATATTTTTGTTGCTCAGTTATCTACTAGATAAAATAGAAGAACAAACAACATTTGAGGTGAAGTGCTTCAAAACCAGTCCGCTATATGCTTCAGTGCCAAAACATGAACTGGACTGTCAAATAAAATAATAATCTAGCCTAAATAAAATTAAAGTGAAATATTAACAGAATCACAGTTTCAGAGAAGCCTATAATAACTATTTGTCCTGTTGGGAGTTTACAGGCGTTTGCAAAGTATTTGCAACAGCATTGCCCCCTCAGAAAGAATTTGTGGCGCCAGTTTTCATAAAGGATTATAGTTCACACAAAACTGAAAACTGGACTAGTGCGTGACATGAAGCAGAGCAGCCTAGTTCAAGTCATGTTTTGGCTAACTAATTCTTTAAATACAACTTTCTTGAGCTCTAAAGGGAAAAAAAAGCGAAAGAAATCTGCCGTTAAATTAATTTTAGCAGAGATGCAATCACCTGTCATTTTCACACTAGTTTTTCAATTCGGGATTAATAGCCTAATAAAAATGTTTAGTTGGACACTGCACAGTTGCACTGTAATCTACCCTATAATAAATATAACAATTTATTATATCTATTATCATTAATATTATTAAAAGCTATAACATTTACAAAACCCAGAACCCTTTTGAATGTTTGCTTTCATTTTTAAATCGCTAAAGCGCACTTTAACAGTTGTGAAAAGAAACATCCCATTATGCAGCAGCAGTCTCAAATAAGGACTTTTGAGTTTAAAGATGATCGGCCTGCGAAGTCAAGTTTACAGGGATATAAATGAAATTGCTGCGGATCAACCTCTCACACTCTCTGTTTCGCTACACTAGGCTAATGCCTTAAAATGCAACTAAGTAACACATTTAGCTACTATTTTTTTTAAATGACATTAGATTGTAACATTTAACTTTTTCCTAACACTGATATTGGTTGGGAAATGAAGCATGATGACTCGGTTATGCTGATTTCACTATATTTATACCGGTTATATGAATAGTGAGTTAGCTTTGATGTGTGGGCATAGTTTGACGTCTTTACCTAAAACTTTAAACATTTATATTATTTGAAATAAAACGGAAAGAAATAAGGAGAATAAAATATAATTTAATTCACTCATTTGGAGGTGAAGCCTTGATTCATCTGTGTTAATAAATGGTATTATTGATAAAATCAGTAATAGCGAAACTGCATATTATTATTACTATAAAAAAGTATATTACTGCATTAAGTCAGTAACTTAGGCAGTAATGCAAAGTAATACATAAGTGAATAAATAGCCTAAATGAACCTGCTCTCATGGTAGGTACGCACAGTGCATACAGCCGTACAGCTGCAGGCGCCACTGGAAACCGGAGCACCCGGAGTAAACCCACATGCGAACGCATGCAAACTCCACATAGAAATGCCAACTGACCCAGCTGAGGCTCAAACCAGCGACCTCCTTGCAGTGAGGCGAGAGTGCTACCCACTGCGAAGGTAAATGATAATATTTAATAACTATTAAAGCATAATGTTATGTGCTTTGTGTATATGTGTACTTTATTTATTGTTAATAAAATTCAATTCAACATTTACAAAAGTCTGACATCATATTAAATGAACACATATGTATGCCCACCTGTTCATGTGTAAATAAATTGACTGCTGTATGTTTAGTTTATACCACAAATGAAATGAAAATTGTTGTTTGTACTGAGGAGACCAGATCTAGACCAGATCTAACCTTAAACTTTTGTGAAGCAATCCAGTAAATACACTGAAAAAAAAAAAGATTTCTGCAAAACTGTTGCAAGCAATTTATATGTGTTGAATTTATACAATGTGTACAATTAAAATGAGTTATGTTCAACTTAATTTGTTTGTTTGAATTTAGCCCAAATAAAATGTTTACAACCACTTAACTTAAAAAAGATTTTGTAAATCCAAGAATCATCTTTTAATATTTTTTCAGTGTAGATATCATAAATAAATTGTATATTAGTAAATATGCAATAATATAATATAATAATATTAAATTATGTAATAGTATAATAATAAATTATTTTATATAATTATATTTAGCCTAAATTGGGTTTATTTTAGTATTTTGTACTGCTGTATTTTCATTGCTGTATTAAATTCTTAACTTGAGCTTACGTTGTTTCAATTATTCTGCAAGAAAATATTTATATATTTTTGCTTCATCATAGTTAACATACTTATTTGTGATTAATTAGTAACAACACTGGTGGTTTAAGCCACTTTCTTATGTTTCTTGTCACTTAGGGCCCTGATAGAAGTACAAACAGGAGAGCAGCCACTGTGAGCAAAATCAGTCCAAAATTATTTAACTTTTAAATTACAGTAAAACTGGTCGAAAATTAGTAGGTGTGGACATTTTTTTTTCAGCTTAATATGCTCTGTTCAGTTTGAAAACTATCTATTGAATACTGTCTTAACTGAAAGTAATGCCATCACAGCTTTTTTATCTTTCATGCTGTAAAGTTGATGGCTTTAAATCAATCTACAGCATAAAGTACTAAATAAGCAAAACATGATTTCAATGCTGCCTACAAAGTTGATCAAACATATACACAATGTTATGTTATGTGAGTGCATATTTACATATTCTGTTCAATAATGCTCTTGACGGCATGTGTATGATCAGGATATCGCTAGGTGTTTCAAATCACTTTTTACATCATTAGGTCAGGTGACCAAGGTAATTTGAAACATCTCAGCTATAGTCTCATCAACAACATACACAGAGGTAATGAGTCTGAGTTGTCTATTGATGTCAATAGGCACAGGGTCATAGTCTGTACCGAAAATGAAATGTTAGTCTGCAGCACAAACATCTTATCAGCTGAGTATTTCCTTCCATTAGTGCTGTTCACTGGAGGATGAGAAAATGAGTTTTTGGGATCACTGTTTCTCCTCTAAACTCTCTGGAGGGATTGGTGTTTCCTGTGATGTCGGAGCTCCTCCAGGACCATCTTCAGAAAAAGAACAATGCGTCAGGTTAACGTGCAGAAGACCAAATTTGTCTGTAAGCGTGAAAGTAAAAGAGTCTGACCTGTGAGGGAGAGTTCAGCAAGTGTGAGGGGCAGGTCGGATGGGTTGACACCAGCACGAGAGCCTAAAATGTCAGGAAGGGCATTACGTCGACCTGACCGGCCTGATGATGCAAAATCCAATGCCGGCTCCACCTCCGTCATCTCACCACAGCCATTCTTTTCAATCAAAAACAGAAACTAGAGCTGTTCTCAACAAGTAGATGAAAGCTTAAAATTTTTTTTAAGCATTCAAAAAACTAAAAATGTGTAAATGAATCAATTATCATTAAGCTAAATAATAAACAGAGGTAACACTTTATAATAACTACACACTATAAATCATCTATTAAGCAATAGCAAATAACGAATTCATTATCTTTAAGGCATTACCTAATAGATGTTTAGCTGCTTGTAACTGCAGCTACAAATGCTGTATTCATGAATTATAATAGAGCCAGACAGAATCTGAGGACATAATTTGTTATTTCTGTGGAGAATTTTGTTAAACATTCTGCGGATTATTGCAAAATGATTTCCGAGAATCGTAACTAAAATAAAATAAAAAAAAATACCTTTGTAAATTTTATTTAATGTTTACAATGCAAATCTAGTTTTAATTTTTGGTACACAAAGCAAGTCTCTTATATACTATATCTACTAAAAGATAGAAAATGTTACTTTACAAACTGTATTGTAAATAAATTATGTGAACATGTTCATATTAGTCAAAAATAGTGTTACTGAAATTAATTTAAAAAAGCTAAATAAATGTACTGTGCATTCAAAAAAAATTTATATTTTTTGCTTGTTCAAACTATTTAAAATGAGCTGAAACAACAAAATTATTGAGATTTCATTGGGACAACTTAATTTTTTATGTTCAATACACATTAATTTGATAAAAGTGTTAAGGTAATTTAATCAATTTGTGTTGGAACAACATGAATGAATTGTGTGGAACCCTGCATTTTTTACAGTGTGTATAATATGCTTAATGACTGTATTTTCATACTTTTTGGCATCGCTAGACCCAATTTACTACACAGTAAAATAAGTAGTGTCAATTTAACACTTAAAGTGTTGATTTTAACACTACTGTAGGTCATATATGGTCCCAATCTATCAAGTGTTAAAAGTACACTGTGTGTAGTGTTAAATTTGCAGTGTAATATTGGCACTTTAAAGTGCTGAATA
>CAIGQZ010001455.1:1745744-1762083 GCA_903798205.1 Danio tinwini | reverse complement strand
ACACACACACACACACACACACACACACACACACACACACACACACACAAATGTGATTTCTTGCCCTTTCTTTTCACGTTTAATTGACCCTGCACAAAAATATTACAGTCTGCTTACATCTGATCCAGTTAGAAACACATGTATCCTAATTAAAATATTAATTATCTTACATGCACATTAAAATCAGCAACTGATCTAAAAAACATTTTTCTGAAGAAAGTATATGAGCTGGCTATTCCGTTTCAAATAAATCTAACTAACAAGCCTAACATTACTTCCCCATATTAGCAAAACGTTTGAGCATCGTAAATGAAATATAACTTACATACATGCAGGGCTGGACTGGGTCAAAAAAAATCAGCTCTGGTATTTTGGGCCAGAGTAGTCCACTAAACAATCAAAATGCTACCCATCTGTGCACGTCCCTGAATATGTTTACCAACTCCTATTCTATAAAAGCACAAAAGTTTTGCTTAGTAAGTTGCACACTAGTTTTATCATGTATAAATATCATTATAACTATACTGTATAAATATTATTTTAACTAAAAGTTCTACATCATCCTGACAATCAAAAACAAAATGTTATATCACAGGCGATTGTCCTCTGACCGAGTGCACCTTAAAATACATGAATGACACTCCTCATATAGCATGAGAAGCATACAGTTCTTTAGGATCTATATAATTTGTAAAATAAAGAGTTGCAGGTTAAGGTAATAGCATGGGAGGAAGTTCCTGCGGGCCTTGGCGCAGATGAAAAGTAAAAATAAAAAGTGTATTTATATAGACAGATAGGTAACTAGATGAAAAGACAGGGATAGATTCCGTGCAAATGCCTGCGCGCTACTTCTGCTCTCCATCTCTCCATATGTGCGCGTCGCATGGGCCAGTCTGTCTGAAAAAAAAAACAACATCTTACTTTTAGAGCGTCACAGATCACAACATTGTCTGTTTTATAGGCAGAACAAAAAACGACAGACTGCTAAGCGTTTTATGGGCCGATCAGATCATAAGAAGATGATCAGCCTGGCCCAAAAAGTACGTCGGCCCATCGGGAAAGTGCCCGGTCTGTGCCAGATGGCCAGCCCGCCCCTGCATACATGTAATGTGCATGTACTAGCACAGATGAAATATAGCGTTAACTGTCTAAAGAGCGCATTGATCTTCCTAATCTTATTAAGTTAACTGATGTTGTCTGTGCCTTAACTTACACATCGGATAAAACGTTCCTCAGCAAACAAACCTTATAATAAACTATAAAACATATTTCAAATATTATTTTATGATGTATTATTATTATTCGTCTTACTTGAAACCATGCTCTTGTCTTTGGCTAGTCACTGATTTGAAAATAGCGTGAGCGTCATTAGGCAAATGAGATGTCAATCAGAATCAGGAACTGCCAGCAGCAAATAAAATTTTGGGGTGGCACCCAGGGTGGTCAATTGGATGTGCCACCCCGGACACCCCTCTGACTCCGCCACTGTTCTCATATGGTTCAGGTCTGTCTTCAGTGTGCAGACACCGGAGATCTGAAAGTCAACTAAAGAAACACCAGGCTATGTTCAGAATACTAGTGCATATTGTGAAACACTTTTCAGTATAAGTACAAATAATGCACATATCCAACACAATATGTTGTGGTATGCTACATAATTGTGGTCATTCTATCATTCTTGTCTTTGTGCTTTTGTTCTGTAATCTTTTAAGTTTGCTTGTTTTCTTTTGTTGTGTTTGCTGTGTTATAGTTGAATAAATGTTTTGTGTTTAACACAACAGCTTTTTTACCTGGCTACATATATTTTAGTTATTGTTATTTAAAAAATATATATGCATTTGATTGATTTATATGCCAATGAGTGTCTTGTTTGTATTGTTTAATTACTGTTATCAGATGCAACTTCAGTTTACTAGTGGTTAGTCATCATCATCACATGTGTTTGTTCAGTGTGGTGCTGTGATTTTTACTTTAAAAGACATAAAGGGAAATGGGATGGGAACTAAGATGTTTTTGACATGGTAAATAACCATATATATTTACATTACAATTAAGAAATTTAAGCAGAATAAGTTATAGAATTTTATGAATACCATAAAGAGCCATATTAATATGTGTTAAATTGTTTAAAATTAAATGTGCCAGAAACAACCAAGTTTTTTATTGGTTCCCCATAGAAGGTTTTAGTGAAAATTGCTTTGAAGGAACTTTTTTATAGTATGAAAAACAATTTCATAATCTAAAGAAATGTAATCAGTAAAACATAATTTTGTTTAATAAATGGTAAATCCATATTAAAGTTTTCCCCCTCATGCAACCACCAATGACGTTGAGCTTAAATAGATATTGGTTTAAAAAAAATCTTATTTTTCAGCATTGCAAAAAATAAGCATCTCCACAAATTGCATGTATGATTTACACATTATGTGCACTATGAGTAAAAAAAATCTTTATTAGAAGCTGATTGAAAAACATTTTAAATGCTTAAGAAAAAAGTTTTAGTCTCTCTTTGGCTCAAAAATTACAGAAAGAGTTTTATCCAATGAATTAAAATGCATTGTGCATAAATGGTTATGAAGACAGGATTACTGAACCAAAAACCGTTAGGCCAGATGGTGAAAGCTCATGTTTGTTGGCTGCAGCTGGAGAACTAACCTCTGCTCTAATGTTCATCAGCATTGGAATCACTTTCTCTGGTCCCGGAGGTGAGTTCAACAGTCTCTTACGGCCACAGCATGAGTGCATGATTGTTTGGATATTGAATTTCATGGCACTTTCTATTCAGTCTCAGTGGGCGGATATGTTCTGTCTCAGTCATTCACAACATGATACATTTCTGCTCTGCACACTTTGACCTTGGACTTAGAAATTCCTCATGCACATCTTACATGGGGCAATTTCAATATAGACTCCAAAACACAACATCAGTCCACAGGCATGAAACAGGCTGAGATTTTCACTCCAGACCCTTCAAAAATGCCTTTGCCTCTGCCATCCATATGCCCTGTGAAACATTTTGAATATGACAATGTTGTCGATGACGTTACACATGAATAAGGACAATTTTTTTTTATAACACAAAAATAAATCTAAGGCATAATATATATTTTTTTACTTAGTGAAATATATTTATTTACTTATAACTTTATATTAATAATTTCATTTATAGTTGGTAGTGCTAGCACTAGTAATAAATTGTAATCTGAATTTTAATCGTGATTTGTATATATATATATTCCAATTTGTATATATAAATGCCTTTTATTCATGTTGCTTAAAGCATGTACAGAATAAATTTATGCAACATTTGAATAAGGTTTTTTTTTTTACTGCAACAACTACAAGCAATAACCATTAGTTGTTACACACTCAAACTCAAACAATTTTTTTACTCTTTCACACTAATTTAAAATAAGCTGAAACAACACAGTTCCTAAAGTTTCATTGCCATAACAACATTAGTATGTTCAATCCACATAAGTTTGTTAAAAGTGTTCAGTTAACTTAATTTGTGTTGGGACAACATGAATGGATTGTGTGGAACCCTACATTTTTTACAGTGCACCAATGTTTAGTTTCAAAGCAAAACTATGTAGAAAAGAAAAGATTGCAAATTGCTAAATGTTTGATTATTAACAAAATTATTTGCATTAAAAATAAATACATAATATCACAATATTATAATACATCATCATTTTATATGCGGTTACCACACTTTTCATTATGCACTCATGAAATTTGTTTGAAGTTCTGCTGTCCAGTTTTGTGTATATAAAATTTTTACTTGTAAAAAGTTTTGATGAAAAGTTTTGAACCCAAGATGTGCACCATTGCCCTAGTTACGTGAAGAGTTAAAGTAAGAATTGCCTGGGAAGAATTGCCTTGTTTGAGCAAACACCTTTATTTTCCCCTTACATTCACTTACATTCTTTAGAGTTGGGGTTACTTATTTCAAACATAACAGAGCTTTTATTTACCTATGCCGCTCACTACACTCACAACATTTAGTTTTCAGACTAGCAAGGAAACAGATAAAACTTAATGTATTGCTAATGTTTAGGGTCCAACTTTGGGTCAAACTACTGGCACAAACACAATAAAAATCTGCTGCTTTAACTTTTATGAATACTGTCTTGTTAAATCCTTTTTTTAATTATGCAGATACTTTTTGCATTAGAAAATTCAACTTTAAGTCAAAAGTGATTGCTGTCAATGGATTGCATTACATGGTTCCCTGTTAAATATCCTATAAATATATAAAAAAATTATTGACTACCTACAAAACCCCAATATTTAATGTAGCTCCTGCTGTATTACAGCCTCTAACATCCACAACACTCCATTAATTCTGGGCAACTGATTATTCCCAGAATATTGAAATCCACTGTAGGTGGTAGATCTTTCTCATACTGTATCTGGCACCTAAACTCTGGAACAGCCTTCTTAGCACAGTTTGGGAAGCAGACTGTCACGATCACCAGCGATCCAGCCTGTGCAGATCGCTGATAAACACACAGTTTACTAATGGACTACAAATCCACCATTTTATGGACTACATATTCAGTCATGCACCACACCCACACAACTGTTTCCAAATCCTCTCTGATTGCAAACTCACAGCTGAAGCTGCTCATAAACTGATTACATGAACTATAAAAATCAGCACACAAACACACAGAAGTTGCTGAGTGTTGTTATTTGTATAGTGTCATTACAATGTGGTTTCCTTGCCTTTTGTGGTTTGAACCTTTCATTTGTTTCTTTGGATCATTCCTGCATTCCAGCTGCTGCCTTCTGACCATTTGCCTGCTATTTCGACTATGACTCTGGATTACCCTTTTACACCTGTTTGCTCCTGTGTTGATCATTGCTTGCCTGACCATCCTGTTAATAAAACCCTGCATTTGGATCCTCACCCTTGCCGTCAGTGTCACATCCCTGGTTACAGAGACACACTCTGTCAGTTTAAAACTAGATTAAAGAAACATCTCTTTGCATGAGCACACATAAAACATGAATGCTTTTAAAATCCAAATTCTCTAAAGGAACACTTCCCAAAAGACATCATTATTTGAAAGGCATCTATGCTTATGTCAGTCTAATCCTGGACCAGGCTGTATCCAGAGCAGATGTTGTAGGGGTCACGGAGGAGTGGCGAGCATGAGACTGATTCCTGACAGATGAGTTTCTGCATTGATCCCGTGGGCCAGCTGCTGTTTTCTTTTCTGCAGTTTTTTTTTTTCTTCACTTTTGTGAATTTCTTCCTCACCACTGGCTTTCTTGGTTTGGGGTTTGTGGAGCTTCACAACAATGGATTTGCTCTTCAGAGTTTGGAATTTCAGCAGTGAAAACTCAATCACACTCGCCTGAACTAAACTGAACTTCAACTCTGAATACTGGACTGCCACAGTTTCAATTGACTAGAAATTCTATGTTAAGGTGCTTTGACAAAATCTACATTGTAAAAGCGCTATAGAAGTACAGATGAATTGAATTGAAATGAATTGAAAAAAGATGATAAAACACGGATGTAATACTGCACACTGATGAGGAAAAACCTGGACATTCACCAGCTTTGTAATGAAGATAAGGTGGTTTCTTCATACAAAATAGGTTTGAAAATAAGACTGAAATTAATTTGGCTGATTTATTATATAATTTTAATGAATGACGGTCATTTTGACCCGAAGGGCAAACTGTCATGATTGCCAGCAATCTATGTTGGGAACGCTGGTGAACTACAGACCTGTGACAAACTGCAATTCCCTAGATTTCACACACCAGACTCCATTTCCATTAATCACACACACACACACACACACACACACACACACACACACACACATACACACACACACAAACACACTGCTGAAACCTGTTATCATGGATTGTTTGGACTATAAATATACATTGCTTATCTAAGTTTGTCACAAAGTCTTTGTATGTCATGTGGATGTTTTGTTATGTTGATGTTCCGTTATGTTGCTGTTCCAGAGCCTGTTGTATCGAGGCACAAGGCTGGGGAAGGTTACAGAAAAAGTTCTGCTGATCTGAAAGTTCCAATAAGCACAGTGGCCTCCATCATCCGTAAGTAAAGACGTTTGGAACCACCAGGACTCTTCCTAGAGCTGGCCGGACATCTAAGCTGAGTGATTGGGGGAGAAGGGCCTTAGTCAGGGACGTAATCAATAACCCGATGGTCATTCTCTGTGATCTCCAGCGTTCTTCTGTGGAGAAAGGAGAACCTTACAGAAGGACAACCATCTATGCATCAGTCCACCAATCAGGCCTGTATAGTATAGTGGCCAGACGGAAGCCAGTCCCCACCTGGAATATGGCAAAAGGCATCCGAAGTACTCTCAGACCATAAGAAACAAAATTCTCTGGTCTGATGAGACTAAAATTTAACTCTTCGGAGTGAAGGCCAGGGGTTACATATGGTGAAAACCAGGCACGGCTCATCACCAGGCTAATACCATCCCTACAGTGAAGCATGATGGTGACAGCATCATGCTGTGGAAATGTTTTTCAGCAGCAGGAACTGGAAGACTATATATATAATTTTTTTTCTGCGTTATTTAGATATTTTTTCTTTTAATTTTAATTACTCTTGCAGTGTTTTATTGTGCTTGATATTGTAGACATATAAATAATAAATATATATAAATATTATGTACTTCATTTCCTCACAGAGGTTATGACTTCAAGTCTCATAAATTACTACTAATGTTCCCCTTTAGATTTAGGGTTTAGCTGTTTTCATGCTAGGTGGTTAAAATAAAAGATGCAGAGTTATTAAAAAAGGCACACAAGGGCTAATGATAATAAAACCCTTGTAAAATCAGTTTGTGTTCAATTCAAATTTATTTGTAAAGCACTTTTCACAATAATTATTGTTTCAAAGCAACACAAAAGGTGTGATTTATTGCATTACAATCAAAATCTGAAAAGTTAAGGAGTTGTGTATAAGGTGGACATTACATATAAACATAGTTAACCTGCAGTTATATAGACTGTTTAGTTTATAGTGTCCTTCCAAAAAAGGTGTTGTCTATGTGTACATGTCCAATGAAGTGTATTTGTGTAGTAGGTGTATGTGTCCTCAAAGTCCTCGGATGGTTGGCATCATCTATTCACATCTTGAATCTGAAGTGGTGCTGCTCTAGGCATCCCCAAGTGGAAATATAGATTAACCCTATTTCCATGAGAATAATTTTTGCACAAGCAAAGGCCACCCATATTTTCTGTAGTTAATGTAAACATCTAGCTATATAAAGTTTCCAAGCAGTTAGCCTCAACAATGAATACGTGGATATACATATCAGTGATTCTCATGTCTACTGTTTAAATGACAAAGTACAAGTTCTTACACATATTTGAGAACCAGAATTTACGATATTTCGCAACATAATTAGAATGTTTATCAATAATTGTAAAAAAGGGAAATTAAACAAATACAACAATAACAAACAACAACAACATACTTGTAAATAGGTTTGCGCTGATAAAATGTTGGTAATTAAGCTGGTACCCTACACATATTACACATATTTTTAAGATGGTACTTGATCTAAACAGTTTAAGAACCACTGTTATACATGGATATTTTCCTAACATGTCACATCAAGGTATTACTCTGCTGCAAAGTAGATGAAAAAAATCAATAAACAGGTTTATTCTTTCACCATTTTAGCAAAAAAAAAGTATTTGAAAAAATTCATAACATAATTCTAAGATTGTGTTTTGTACTTCAAACCAGTTATAATTAATCCATCCAGCCAGCCATCCATCCATTCTTTTATGTTGAGCATCTACAGTTTTAGAAAGTTGCTCAGTGCTCCCATCCATTTTGTGGTCATGTGTGACCCAAATGCTTCAAATATCACAAATGAAGAACGACAAGCTGCACCAGGCTCCAGCACACCTTCTTCTGAATAAATTACATGGTACATTTACTCAGTCAGTGTTTGGGACTGACAACCATTACTGCCAAGTTGATTCTTATGTCCTGCTCATAGTACAATAACTTACTAGAATGACTCCAGTACTGCCTGTATAAATAACTGAATCCTGTGTCTGCAAATAAAAAAAAATGTAGGCATATAAGCAAGACCTCTCAATCCTGGATGGACCCCCTGAGTCCCTATAATTAATCATGCAGTCCAGTCAATGTAGTAAAAAAATTATTTATTACTACAAAATTATTGGCATTACATTTGGATTCCATATTGGTTCATTGGTGTTGTCTTGTTTCTACATTTTGGCTTACACACTTGGGATACTATTAACATATTGAGTATAAATATTATGGGATGACTTTCAATCAATCCAATTCAACTCTCTCCTATATGAAAATATGTATGTGATGCAAATTACCAATAGTTAGGCTTATTGCTACACTAAATTGTTCGTTGCATAATCCTCAACATCAGAGCAGAAGAAATTAAAAACTCTGACCAACAACTTCATCTTACTTCATCCCACACATAGAGTGCACTTACACAAAACAGTATATAGCCTATACAATGCTTTATTGTTCATAGCATTTCAACATTTTAATTCTATTACCCAGCTTTGCTTACTGCACAGATATAATGAATTAAAATAATTGCCTCTTAATGTGCAATTATCATTATGAAAGGATAATTATGCATTATCAAAATAGGCATACATCAAATCATACAAAAATCTGTTGTGTTATCTGATAGATCATGACAGGCAGCATGCCTCTTATGTCTCCATGGTTTCAAGGTCTCCCTGTGCATGCAGTCGGTTTTCATGCATTGGGTTATATCATTGCGCCTGGTGCAGGGATAGTATGCTACCTGACAAAAGTCTTGTCGTCAATCCCAGTTGTAAGTGCAACTAATAATAAATTGTCTTCTAGTTGATCATTAGGAAAAGTGGCAGAAGGTTGAACTGGATTCCAATCATCACAAATACTGCAGAAGACCTATTGGAACCTGCATGGACTTAAGATTCTCACAGAAATCAGTCAAGTTTGGTGAAAAAAAATCATGGTTTGGGGATACATTCAGTGTGGGGCGTCTGAGAGATCTGCAGAGTATATGGCAACATCAACAGCCTGAGGTATCAATCAAGACATTTGTGCTGCCCTTTACATTACAAATTGAAGGAGAGGGTAAATTCTTCGGCAGGATAGCACTCCTTATACTTTAGCCTCCACATCAATGGCCACTTTCACACATTGATACTTGTAAATATCCCAAAATTGTCCGGAACTACTTTACCGTAAATTCAAAAAAGCGCTGTTCACACAGGCAAGGACATTACAGAATTTTTCCAAAAAAGACCATTCACACATCCATTCCAAAATACTGGTAAATTCTGACATCATTAACCAGAAATGACCTCTAAATGGCTGCGCTGATATTTGTAAACATTTGACTATATTACAAACTCTGTGGATGGATCAGTATTGTGAACAACTTCAATGAAAACATATAGTGAAACACTTGCATGTCGAGATGTACATAATTTGTGTGTGTGCTGGCGCTTACTGGCTGCTTCACGTGCAAGCGCGATACGTCACACAGTATTTTTACAGATAAAGGAACAGAAACATTATCTGACTAACATCTAGCAGCTAAATGTGTCTGGAAAAATATTCAAAGGCTTTTATCTTCATAAACAGTGCAGATGTGAATGCGAATGTTCTGATTGGCTAAAGTAGACGTCTCATGTCAGTGAGTTCTAGACGTGAACGCACTCTTTCCGGCAATCTTCCTTCTGCGTTCACACAGTGCAGCATTCCGGCAAGTTACCTGAGTAATGTTATAACTTCTCTTTCCGAAAAATAGCCGGAACAAATTTACCGGTATTTTCATAAAGGCCCTGTTCACACATACAGACCTTTCTGGAAAGGAATGTGTGAAAGGAGCTATTGTTCCTGAAAGCAAAGAAAGTCAAGGTGCTCCAGGATTGGCCAGCCCAGTCACCAGACATGAGCATTATTGAGTATGTCTGGGGTAAGATAAAGAATGAAGGCATTGAAGATGAATCCAATGAATCTTGAACTCCGAGAGTCCTGCAAAAAAGCTTTCTTTGCTATTCCAGATGACTTTATTAACAAGTTATTTGAGTCATTGCAGATATGTATGGATGGTCTCCAATTTTATGGAAGTCATACACAATTTTTTTTTTCCCACTGCACCATAACTTTATATTCTATTCTGTACATTATTTCTGTTAAGTGACAAGACTTTTGTCTTAGCAAAGTCAGACCTTACTGTCCTAAGTAATTAATTAAAAATCAAGGCATGATCATATTTTATTTTGGTAAAATAAGCATAATCTAAGGACCGTTGCCTTTCATAAAAAGCCACTTCTGATAACAAATATTCAACTAGAAGTGAAGTTATTATTTGTTGTTCCTAAAAATTGGATAGGCGACAATACATTTGTTGGGTAGTGTATGTTAGTAAAATTCCCTGGATATTACTCTGGAATGAGAGATAATAGCCAAATCATCTTAGAAAATAAAAATTTTTCATTGTCTTTTGGTCTTAGTACACCATAACTACAGAAGAGTCAAACTTTTAATAGGAAAATTACTTAAACCGGATGCTAATGGTCTAAGTCAATGATTTATGCTAAAAATTGGTTCAAAAATGGTTAAACTTAACCATTTAACTCTAGGGAACTTGAAAAAACAAACTCCAAGGGGCTTTGTCGAAAACAAACATTTAGTCCTCAAAAAATATGGTTGTGAATCCTGGAAGAATGTTGGACTGTAAATGCCCTGTAGAGTACAGTGACAGCAAAAATGCACTTTTCCTAGTGTACTCCCTGTTCTGCTTCTATAATTCTGCCACAGCAAATGAGAGGATGTCTGGAGACTATGTGAACACCTGAGGTCTTCAACAAACTTCACTGTCAGAGCAGAGAAAAAAAACAGCACATATAGAGGTGTGAATGTTTGGTCACATTTATTAACCACACTGGGAAGTTTAGTCTAGGCATGCAGTCATTCATCTCACTGCACATCTGATTCACTGATGCAAAGTTTTAGCTTTTTGTAAAATTTCTCTATGAAGTTCAAAGGTAATAATGTCACTGATCTAAAAGACAGTGTTTCTGTCTTTACAGAATACTTCTGTCTAGTATTAAGTAGGTTATTTGTATGTAATGTAGATCAAGCATATCCATGTTTGCAGCTTTGAACAATTACAAATGCAGCTTTGAAGAAAAGGTGTTAAAAAGATCAGGAATGTAAAGACTGGTGCCTTGAGGCTAGAGACATTTTGTGAAACTCGCACTAGGTTAATAAGACCAGGGAAATGTTTTATTGAAAATCTTTCACTTTGGTTTTCTGACATCAACAGATACATCCGAATAAACTATCATTCTGGCATTATAGTCAACAAACTGTGCTGCTGTAACATGGCTGCACCAGGTGGAGTGACATTGTGCAGCATGTGAGACCGCACTGCTTTTAGAGGGCCCCTTGAAACAATGAAGACCTGAGAAAATTAGCTGAATATATTCAAAATTTGTTCAAATCAATTGTTTAACTCTTGGAGACTTGTAAAATGAAGCTTTTTTGTTCCTTTTAACGTACAAGACAATAATGTATGAGAAAATGTGCATAATGTTTACTATTGAGGGTAATGAACATTAAATAATGATAAACAAGCCATCATTCATGTAAATATTTTTAATGTTAGAAATAATTTAAAGTCGGTTGTAGGATAGGTTGCTGTAGCAGTCATCAGTTATACTGTAGTATTGTTGTGAAAATTCATTCATTCATTCATTTTCTTTTTAGCTTAGTCACTTTATTAATCAGGGGTCGCTACATGCACCACCAACTTATCCGGCATATGTTCTATGCAGCGGATGCCCCTCTAGGTGCAAGCCATCACTGGAAACATCCATACACACACATCCACTAAAGACAATTTAGCGTACCCAATTCACCTATAGTGCATGTCTTTGGACCCGGAGGAAACCCACACGAACACGGGGAAAACATGCAAACTCTACACAGAAATGCCAACTGACCCAGCCGAAGCTCGAACCAGTGACCTTCTTGCTGTGAGGTGACAGCGCTACCCACTGTGTCACCACACTGCCCCTGTTGTGAAAATTAACTTGAACCATTTATTCCTTACAGCCTCATAGGCATTAGAAAAAAAGCTATTTTCCCTAACTCTGCAGAACATCTTTATCTCATAATGCAATTCCATCCTCTCACAATAGTGTTTAAAGGAGGAGGGATTCAAGTTTTCCTGTGCTCAGATGTCACAATGAAACAGATAAAGTGTGGCTATTTGAATGAACGGCAATTCATATGAACCACTCTTTTTTAAAAGATACAACATATTTACTCACAGTGGACTCTCAGATTTAATCCACAGTTAAATGTTTTCATTCCCTTAGAGCTGTGTTTCACATTGTTTGGAAGGTAATTTTCAAAAACCCATAATATAGACTTTTTAATATAATTTAATATAATCATGCACTTAAAAATCAGCACTGACCAGTTTTCCACTAAACAAGTGAATTAAGAGACAGAACAGCAGTTTAGTAAAAAGTTGATGACTGGCAATCAATGAAGTATGATGAGTGTCATTTTTGTTACAGATCCACATCGAAAGCATTGAGAATGTTGTGTTATTGTTTGTTTTTATTTGAAAATAGAAAAGGGGATTGATAGTGTTTGAAGATAAGTTTATTATATTATATTATTCATTCATTCATTTTTCTTCGCCTTAGTCCCTTTATTAATCAGCAGAATGAAACACCAACTTATCCGGCATATGTTTTACGCAGCAAATGCCCTTCCAGCTGCAACCCATCACTAGGAAACATCCATACACACTCATTTACACACATACACTACAGCCAATTTAGCTTACCTAATTCACCTATACTGCATGTCTTTGGACTGTGAGGGAAACCAGAGCACCCGGAGGAAACCCACACCAATACAGAGAGAACATGCAAACTCCACACAGAAACGCCAACTGACCCAGCCAAGGCTCGAATTAGCGACCTTCTTGTTGTGAGGCGATCGTGCTACCCACTGCGCCATTGTGCAGCCCCCCTCCTATGATTCTACTGCTAATCTTCATCCTGGTTCTCAGCTGTTTTTAAAATAAATCCAATTGTACTGTAAAGATAAAGTTAATTAACTATACATTTAATTAAAATTATTACTGTATAATATAAAAAAACAACAACTGGAAACTGGGGCAGTGGCTGAGGGAGTGCTGTCGCTTACAGCAAGAAGGTTGCTGGTTCTTCCCTGAAACAGCAAGAAAATGGCAACATTAGACGGGCTCCGCTTTCTGTTTAGATTCATCACCAAAATTTCCAGAACAGCTTATTTTGTTTTATTACATGGCTGTCTGGAAAACTTGATTTTAACTAGTCAGTCGCAATATTCTAAGGTATGTTATTCTGACATTGAAAGTATTGAACAACACAGGCTCATCCGGGAACTTCAAATCACCTTGACCTTCAGTGAATAGGTCTACTTTCACATCCATCCACATTCATTTGAATCTACTAGTCTGTCACGCTGCTGTTTTTGACTGTTTTTGAGTCTATGCCTCATTCACCCAGTTATGTTTTTGTCAGCTTTGCCCTTTAGACTATTTGGCTACGTTTGCACTGCAACGTTTAGTGCTCAAATCAGATTTATTTATCTATTTTTGCATGGCTGTTCACGTTGTTCTTATAAATGTGGTAATTATCAGATTTGCAGTGTGAACAGATCATGGTCCTAAACTGACCCACATGCGCAAAAGTGCAGTTAAGGAAAGCACAAAATGTCTAATTATGCACACAATGTGTATACTGTATGAAGCACATTGTCAGATCATGCTTAATATGATTATTGCCATTTTCACAAACAACCGTGGTGTATTTTATGAACTGTAAAGGGTTGTTCTGCTACTACTAATGTGTATTTCGCCATTTGAAACCTAAAATAAGTCACTTGTGATTGAAAACCTTGATCATTTGTGATTTATGACAACCATTGTGCGCGTCCTTCTGACCACTGGTGTAATGAACTCGTCAAGGCGAAGGCAGAGTTGGTTTATCTCTGTTTGCAGCATTATTTTATTATACTTCGTTATAAACAACAGGCACGTGCAGAAGGGGGGTTTGGGTGCTTGAGCACCTGCCCTTATTTCTCTCGGAAAGAAAGTTCATCCTTAAAATGAAAGTGCCTCTCCCTTGCGCGCAGATTCCCTATTCGCAACACCCCTCTTCGGCTTCACGATCAACCAGTGCCCCAATCGTTAACCAGATTGGTTACCAAGCACCAGTTTTGCCTTTAAATTTTTTTTCAACATGAACAACCAACTTTCTGTGGTAAAGTAATTGCCCTGTGTGCCATTCTACTATGCTGCTGAGGAGTAGATGATGTTTGCAGCACAGAATGATGATGCAAGATTATGTAAAAGTCAGATGAAATCCAACATAACCGTTCACACTGCAAAACATCAGATCTGTGTCTGATTTAAGACTACATATGAAAGTGACACAAATCTGAAGTAAAAAAGATAAGATTCCATGCGGTATGGGCTGTTCACACTATCATTACCTGAGTCATATGAAGGGGAAAAAATCTGATTCAGGCCACATTTGGCTGCAGTATGAACGTAGCCTAAAGGGCGTCACACACCGGATGCGCCGCTCAGCGCTGCATCACGGCGCACACATGACAGTTGAAAGTATTGCACACCAGACATGCTATTTAAAATTAAACTAATTAGATGCCGCTCTGTGGCGCGACAGAAATATGAACAGTGTCCTGAGTCATGGCTGGGTGCCGCGGACAGCCGTAGACTTGCGGCGCCAGTATGTGTACCCTGATAGAAACCTATGTTTAAAATTCTGAAATGCTTGGCGCTGCGCAACGCTTCGCTGAGCGGCGCTTCTGGTGTGCAACCTGCTTTAGGCACCATTTTGTGACCAGATAATGTGCAGGATAGTGAATGCTCGATCAGCTCTATTCAGCTGTTTTTATTTAATGAAAAAAAATTATAAAAAGAACTAAAAGTAAGAACTATCATGGGTCAGAACAATATTGTGTTTAAAATTTTTTATGTATTGTGGCAAGTAGTAGTGTAATAAGCAGTGGTGTAATGTAACAATAATACTTCATTACAGTACTTAAAGGTGCAGTATGTAAGTTTGATAGCCAGTGATTAAACTAGGTATTGCACTCCTGGATCAAAACAAACTGAAGCGTGTTCTAAATAAAAGCAACGGCACCCGATAGAAGTAATATTTTCCATATTAAAAGGAATTTTTGTCCAAACTATCACCTCAAATTGATATATTAGAAACGACTTCTATTTCTCACAGCTAAACAACAGAAAACTATGACAGTGATCACCTCAGGTAAACCTCATGTGCTTTATTTAGTGCTAAATGGAAACAATGTGAGTTTGAATGCCATTTTACATGACATTTATAGCTATATACTGAAAGCAGCAGCATATAGTTTATATCAAATCTTGATAATAAAATAAACCGTTTGACATTGAACTTTATATCTAAACACGTGATTCAGCATTCACATTTAATAATGTAAAGAGGGCTACTGTGTATTAAGTAGATTATAAACCTTGTCATTTTGTGAGTGAGTGCATATTCTGTGCTTCTGAATGGCTGTATTTACATTTCTGTTGTGTTTCGTCTGGTGCAAACAGCCAAATTGCTTATCACTGCGTATCTCGTCATAAAGCGTGTTGTTAGGACATGCGGTTACAATGTAACCTGTTTACCTAATGTTTACGTTCTAATATTTATATCATTTGCTAATTAATAACCTCTTGTGGAACTGAGTCTACTGTCCACCGGAGGTCGCATTTCGGTCACAGACGCATGCTTTAAGAGCCTTTCTGAATGAATAAATGAAATACTCAGTTTTTCACCAAGGCAACCCGGAGTGCTGAAAAATAATTAGCTAAACTGGCATTGGGCGGCTTAAAATAACATAAACATAGACAGTGTTCTGGCACGGAAAATACATTTTCAAAGCAGAATATCTGACTTCAGCATTGTTTTTCAGATAAACAGGTATGTTCACTTTGCATGTTTCTTAAATATCTGCAAACATATTATGGTATTGTTATGCTTTAGAAGAGTCAAAAACTTACATACAGCACCTTTATGTCAGGGTTCTGCCACTTGTGTCTTGTAAATTCTTGTTTTGGTGGCAGAGTCCGGACACTAGCTCTGTCTTGTCATGCCCTGTTGTGCTCGGCTCGAGTTTTCTCGGGTCGGGCACTTGTGTTCTGTCATTGTGTGCGTTTCTGTGTGCGCGCCTTCATGAGTGCATGCAGACCGTGCGCGC